>NTHP01000117.1:2095035-2124203 GCA_003416845.1 Oplegnathus fasciatus | reverse complement strand
TTTGGGAGTACCCATTTAAGACTGTCAAATGAAGTAATTCATGTCTTACTGTATGAGAAAAACTGTTGTTACATCTGTACATTTTTTTGTTATTTCCTCAACATATAATTTAAAAGATCGTTTATCAAAGCCTGGGTATATAAAGGATGACACCAAACTATTTTTCTTTAGTGTAAAGTGTAACCTGAAGCACTTAAGCAAATACACATACACACAGAAAAAAAAAGTATGATGTTTGTGTACATGATCTCAGTACTTAATGGCATAATCCTTTATTACTGCATGTGTACATATAGCTGAACAATGCTCCTATAAGGATACTTCACTTATAAACATCTCTCTAAAAAGAAAAAGACAAGGGGTAACTGTAGTTCAAACAAGCTCATACAAGAGCCAAAATACACAATCCCATAATTTAAGCTCCATGTTGTGCAGATCTACAGCCGTGTGCATCAAACAATAGGTTTGGCCTAAATGTGTTTGTATCTGTATTCATGTTAGTGCCATGCCTCTTTGAGCTGGTCGACGCTGCCCCACGATGCAGAGCGCTGGTGGGTGCTCCTCTTCTCTCCTGTTTCCTCACTCCAACATCCAGGGGTCTGAAATGAACATCACAGCTACACATTACTATTAGCATAACTGGATCTGAATTTGTTCAACAATGTTCTCACCATGACTCTTAAATCTCATTCCGGTTAATTAGAATTGGGTCTTATTTTTGTAGTTTTGGCCATCATAAAAAAAAAAAAAAATCTTATTCCTATCAGTTATGATTACATTCCACTCACTAAAGTCAAATAGATTATCAAAACCTTTGACTATTCCAGCAATGAATGGTCAATGTCACAAATTCATAGAGGCAGCATGGGCAGACTCACATGTATTCACACACACTCCTAAGTGAAAGCTGAGCTGGGCTCTGCGACACGGTGAGAGAGCACGACAGTGAACTCTGCCTCATCCAAGCATACACACATTCAATACAACCTCCCCATCCAACACCCAGAGGAAACAAAACTGCTGTCTTGCTCATCTTAATGTGTCCAACTCAGAGGGACATTTGTTTGTTTTCGGCAGCAAGTCAGTTACGAGAGACTCCCCCCTTATTCTGTCTTGTTCTCTGTCTTGGGGAGGATGAAGAGAGATGAAGCCACCCAGAACTGACAGGATCTTCAGAGACATGCATCACATGGTCACTGACTGAGCTGAGATTTGGATTCTGCACTGACTTAACATTTTGTTCAGAAATTCCACACGTTACTTTCTAACTTAAATGCACTGTACGCAAACAAGAAGTAATGTTACCATTACCACTTCAAGCTTGTCGCAGATTCTTATTCTCTACTCTTTACTCTGACGACATGGCAGCCCTTAATGAGAAGTTTGGTCAGCCACACGGGATTGCTCTGAATAGGATCGCAAGTGTTATGGATTCGCTAGATGTTCGTCAAGGGGACACTACAGCCTTTGAGAAGTTTGCTCTTCTAGATGAAGGGTGGTTCTCATGTAGCCTGCCTGCTGAGTAAGCTACCAACAGAACAGACTTATTTTGCAACCCAAACATGGTTTACACTAAGGTGGATTTCTCTCTAATGGCTACAATATGAGGCCTGGTGTCATGACTATGATCTCCCATCTATCTTCCCAGTGCAGGAACCAAAGACAAGGCAGGCTGTCAGAAAAGGAGAACCACTACCATTTTACATGGATCCAAGGACAGCTCAGCACCCTAATTTCCCAGAGTAAGAAACAAGGTAAAGCAAAGCCATATTGCCCTTACTGCAAAAACACTCAGCACCATCATTGCCAGTGTTCTGCCCTACAGGAGCTGTCTAAAGACCAACTGTCCAAATAGATAAGGACCCACAACAAATGGCATCTGGTATTGTGCAAGATCTCACCAGGCAGCTGTGTGACCTCTGGAAGCCTTTTGGACTCTGTCAGGGCAAACATCTCCAGGTCCTCCATCTCTTTAGGATCCTATAAAGTCAGTGTAACGATGTCTTCGACCTCAACAGTGCCTGCTCATAGTGTGTCATGCCTTGTTGTGAACATGCCATCGCCATCAGTGGAGACATCAAGGGCATGCTTCATCAAGTCTGCCAACTCCTGCTGAGGTTTGTGTGGCATGACCTAACTAGAGAACAGTCGATGGCTCCACCTGTAGCCCATGCTGTGCCACATTTGCACTACAATGCCACGTCATAGACCACAGCAAGCCTGGCAAAGATGTGTGGTTCTCTACAGAGCACTGTTTCTATGTAGAATTATCTACAGAATTTACCCACTCAAGAAGAAGTCAAAACCCTGGTTGATAAGTTACAGGCTCTTCTCTCTTCGGGAGGTTTTGATTTTCATCAGTGGCTGAGTAATGAACCACATGTCATAACAAAATAAGCCCTATCCAACAACAGCTCTGGCTAACCCAGGGCAAATCAGGCACCCCTGAAAGCACACTTGGACTCAGCTGGAATACCCACAAGGGCACCCTGGGCTACAAACACAGACTGTTTGAGTATGGGGTGTTAACCATGCTGAACATCTACAAAGTGCTAGCATCACAACATGATCCTCTTGGATACATCTTGCCACTACACCACCCAAGTCAAGGTGCAACATTTTTGGGAGAAACACCAAGCCTGGGATCATCCACTTCTTCCACAGGGTTTAATGCAGTTGTGGGAAGAATGAACTACACACCTTCCCTCGGATCGTTCTGCCCAGATTCTACACCTCTGCTGATGCCGACCTTTCAAATGTCACGAACCTATGGGTCAGTCGTGTACCTTGTATGGTATTGTATTGGTAAGTTGATTCAGCAAGGAATCCGGCCAATGACATTACAAGGGGCAAGACCTTGAGGGACCTTGCTGAGCCAAACAGATGGACCAACCTGGAAGAGGAGACCTCAGAACTATAGAAGTCAAGTTCCTGTGGCACAGCTTCAGCAGTGGTTGGAAGTCCTGCCTCGACTGAAGATCACTATAGCGGCTAGTAGGGGCTGCTTGAGAATACTGTGGAAAGTCCCCATGGGGTGGCAGGAACTGGAAGTCACCAGACTGACAAAGACTACCGCAAAGCATTCTGGATACTATGTGGAAGGGAAGCCATCTGTCGTTACCAGTACAACTGTCCTGACAGTAAACAATAGAAAGCCAAGCCTACTGTTCCCAAAATGGCTGACCTGCCTGTTGCACAACTTAACTTAACTCTTAAAGCCAGCTTTCTATTCGACTGGGTCTGACTGTTTTAGACCATTCCACGTTAAAATAGGATGGCGCACTGAAGAGATGGGGCATCATTTTCAAGTGCCTAACTACTAGAGCTGTGCACCTAGACATGCTGAATCACACTGACATTGATTCTTATCGCATGGCCCTGAGAAGATTCATTGCCCACCGGGGTACACCTGCTGAGATTATCTCTGACCAGGCAACCAACTTTCGTGGGGCAAAGAAAGAAGGCTACTGCTGATTTGTCTCCTAAGTTGCAACAGGCACAGTCTCAAAGAGTGTAGAAAGTGTTCAGTTCATCTGGGAGAGATTCAGACATTATCTCAGCACTGCTGGTTTTCCTTTTATAGTCTGTAAGAGTGTTTAGACCAGCCCGCATGTTTCTGGAGTTGGAGCCCTGATAGTTAGACTCCACTTTGTCCCTTGTTGGCTTGAATTTTCAAAGCACCTTTTCCCCATGTCACCACGTGACACATTTCACATTGTATGTATTTGACAAATTAATGGATTTATTTGGCAAAGTAATGGATTTTAGTCATGACTTAGTCAGATTACTCAAACTGCTTAGCTATTTATGTGTACATGGCATTGCATTAGTGCTTTCTGGTCAAGTTCAACTCAACTAAATTACATTTAGGGTTTACAATTGCATCTGTTTATGATATGGTAAAAGGTTTGTTTCTATCTGCATATGACATGGTAAATACAGCCTGAGGAAACAACCCCTGTATTTCCATTTTATTCCCCGTTAATTCCCATAAATTCCCATTAATTCCCATTGAAGGGTTCCACCTTGAATATTCCCAGAATTTTGCAAACCTAGTCGGACCACTGCTGAATGGTCCGGGTCATCGGTGACCCTTGCTTCAGTTTCTGCCTATAGGCGCCTGCCTAGAAGCCTAGCAGAACTGAGATGTGAGACACTAGCATTTGGATGGAAACAGCTGATAATACTCTGTAGCTTAATATTTGACGGTTTGCGTTTCCCCAAGATTTCTTTCATCACATTAATAAAGTACAAATAATAAAGTAAAAAAGTATTAAGGCAATCAAGTCTGATTGAAAGATTTTCAGCTGAATGATACAACATCAATTATTAAAATCCCAAGATCGATTTTTGCAGCTGTGCCTTTTCTCAGTGAATATGTGTACATTTGTACTAAATATTTTGTGTGTTTGTTACGTGTAATACGTGCCATGGTGGAAGAAGTACTAAGATCATTTACTTTCACAAGTAAAAGTCCTGAATTCAAAATCTTACTTAAGTAAAACCAGTTAAGTATTATCAGCGGAATGTACTTCAAGTACCAAAAGTAAAAGTACTGGTTCTTCGGTAAAATATTTTCTATGACTGATTAATTATTGTTAATTATTATTATCATTGATTAATTATATGACATTATTTGACTGTTAATACTGATGTATCAATGCGCATGTAGCATTTTACTGTTACTGGTCAATGTGGAGCTAGTTTGAACTACCTGTAAATAGGTAAGTAGTTTAGGGATCATGAGAAGATTAATGGGAAAGGAAAGTAGAAAAAACAAAGCTATTAGAGATGTCCCAAGTCAGTCCTAGTATCTGGGTTGATCTGGGCATATTTTACTGTATCGTTATCGGCTAAAATAAAGCTGATCAAAATCCGATCCTTTCTTTGCTATACTCTACTGTGTTGTCCACCTCAGCCTGCTAGTGTTGCAAAGTTCTTTGGGCACACTGGTGGGTGACTCTTGAGTTCAGACAATGAGACTGACAAAATACATGGATTCGCCAAACTCAGACACTAACTATCATTAGTAAAGTGCAGCGAAGAAAACATTCAGCTATCAGCTTCACATTTTTAGCCAGCAATGCCTGTTGCTTTCACCGCTTAAAATGACAAACGTTGCCGGTGAGAGGTCATATCAGCTGTCACTGATTATTATTAATTCTGTGAGCAACTTGGTGAAAGGCCAAAATTGAACTTGTCTGTTGACTGGTTGAAGTGCTCTCTGTAGTAGGTGTCTGTATTCAGCCAAAGATTATCTGTGAGAGAAGAACCTCCACTCAGCACTGTACAACCGAGATTCGACTGAGAGTTTCTGTAATTCTAACAAATCCAACAGAGTGATACAGATACCTAATAGTAAAAGAACTCGGATCTGGGACATCCCCAAATCTGTATTCAGTTTTTGGACTTAGGCCTAACTCTTATCTGTGCTTTTCGTAAAATATTGGATACATTTACCTCTTCTGGCCTCAAACTGTTAATTAAATGAAGCCACCTGAGAACTTTAGTGGAACAGCTAACAACTCATAGACATCTGAAATGTGAGAAGGGGACCCGATTTTCAACAAGCCAAAAAGTTTGGGAACCACATGGTTTAATCTTTAACAATGCATTGTATTTTATACACTCATATGCTCTTACGTAAAATCTTAATCCAAAAAATAACTAATAATTGTAACTGTAAGATAAATTATAGTAAATAATATAAAAAATAAAGTATAATATTTGCCTCTGAAATGTAATACAGTAGAAGTATAAAGTAGCATAAAATAGAAATACTAAAATTAAGTACAAGTACTTTGAAATTGTACCCAAGTACAGTACTTGAATAACTATGCTTAGTTACGTTCCACCACCGAATACATGGTACAGTTAGGGCCGCCAGAATGGCACAAAAATGAGAAACCAAAGCTGGAGGATCCCACTGTGATATTTAGCTCCACGGTAAGGGAGCATTACGGTTTCCCTGTTAGTGACAGTACAAATGGGCAACTGTATGCTGACATTGTTCAATTGATATTGGATATGTCTGTACATCATACATGTCATTTATGATGTCGTCACCCGAATGTGTCAGAACGAGACAAAAACAGACTGAAGGCAAGTCCTTCTCCTCACAACATTCAATCAGCCTCGTGCCATACTTGGTCATAGAAAATAGAGGATTTAAGCATATGGTCGAGGTGCTTGTGTACATTTTAGTTTAGTCAGTCCATTGTGCTGCCCTGTATAAATGAGCGCAAGCTGGAGTTGTTCAGGAATTATCAACAGGTCAGTGTTATGATGGAGCATTACTGACGTGTGTGTTATTTCTTTTTGTTATTTCTTTTTTCTTTTTATTTCAGTGCCTTAACTGTTACAGTAAGAATTATGGACAATGAGTCACTGTTGCGGTTAATAGCAATTACACAGCTATGCAGGACTGTTGTGATTCAGGACTAGCTGGCTCTGGCTGTGGCTATCTTACAGTCAATCTATCGATCACATCTATGGGAGGAATGGTTTTGTGTTTGTTGGTCAGATTCTAACCAAATATTAGTCAAACCCTGATAGCCATGATTAAGGTAGCTATTAGGTTGGCTGATTTGGTGATCTGTGTGTAAGATTACTTAGACAAACTTTTTTTGGGGCTCTGAGAACAACAGTCAGAGAAAAAAATTACCTAATCTTCTCTGTAAATATGGCACATAAAAACATAGTAATGTAGTCTGTTATCATCTTTTTTTAATGTAATTTGTTTAGGTTAGGGGGTTGGTTTAGAGTTGACACTACAGGCAGGTTGATGACTGTAGTGATACTATAAACCTAAGCAGGTAGGATAGCAGTAAGAGGGGAACTCATCCCTTATACAAACATCCATCAAATAGCAGCACCACACATGCACTCTCATAACAACGCCTTTGTGTCACTTCAAGAGTTAATGATAAACTGTAAGCTAAGCAAAGGTTCATCTGGCTTTTGAAGCTCCACAGATAAGTAAGTGGTAAATGTCACACAACCTGGAAGAAACAAGATGTATAGACCAGTGTGTGGGGGGGACATCTGAGGTTGAACAGCATGAGAGGATCACAGGGCAGGAAAGTGTGGGCACAAATTAAGGTCAAGAATGACACAGAACATCACTACTGATACCGCTATTTTACAAGAGCTAACACTGAACTAAAGCCGTGGACATGAAGTGGATACAGTGTGCCCACACTGACAGACACCGGCCCATGAGAGGTAATCCAGTCTGGCCTGTGGACAGTATGATAAAAAGATATCTTTCCTTTATCCTCAAAGAACATTCTAAATCTTAATCTCCTTAACACGTCCAGTGCTGTTATATACAGTATGTGACCTATCAAGACTGACAGTGGTGACTCATACAGTCCTCACTCAGACTCAGGCTGTGGCGAAAACAACACAAGACATTTGAACATAACCTTGGGTTTAGCAAACTGCAGCAGGCATTTTACACTATTTTTGACATTTTACAGGCCAATCGATTAACTGAATAACCGGAAGATTAATAAATAACAAAAGTAGTCATTATGTCAACAGTTTAGCGTTAACAAGTGTTGGTAGTAGTTTTCATTTCAAAATCGGGCTCATTGAGCCGCCCAGTGAATAACACAAGAAAGGCTTTCATTCTGAAATGTTTAGAATAGTACAGAACTGTACTAAGATATATGATCAGGGAAAAAAATATTATATCTCATTTTCAAATTTCACAGAGAGATACAGCAGTAGGACAGTGAGCCCATAGTCTTAACAATCATTTTCTACCATTCATTCATTTCCATTCAGTTGTGAGTAGCTTTGGTACTGTTACTTTGGCAGAACTGCGCTCTGAGTCTGGGTTTGGAGACCTCTGGTTCTAAGCTAATATAGCCTGGTCAGTAACATTATCGTAAATAATAATGTTAGCTAGCCCTCACAGAAGCCTGCAGAGAGATGCCTCTCAGACAATGAACATGAGAATAATTTCTCTTTTGTGGCAGAAAACACAACACATGGGCACACTCGTTATCTAGATATTTAGGACTGATCAACAGAAGCATTAATTTAACCACTCCAACAGTATTGCTACAACTACGTACTGGGATTTCTTACACACACCGACTGGTAGAGCCTCCATCTTAAAAAAGATGAAAGCCCAGCTACAACACAGATACCCCACAGAGAGACTCTCTCTTTAAAGGGCGAAAAATGGTTTTAATGCGGTTCTCAGAAAATTGGTACTCCTAATATTTATATCACCAGAAATCTTAAAGCTCAAAGTGTATCTGAGGGTCAGTGTGAATTACCATAAGACATGTTTCATTACATCACAATGTATCATTAAGGTGTAATATTTGTACCACAGTGTTCAATACACGACAAAGTTCTGTTCTGACCAAAGGTTTAAACACTAAATTAGGTTCAGGCAACAACTGAGACAAGTGTGCAGTTCACTTTTCATTGACACCATTTTTGCCTCCATAACCTTTAAACTTATGGAAACATGCTTTAACTCTAACAATGTTATGCTTTTTTTGCCCACCAATCCCATCAGCAATCAGTTATCCCCCAGTCTGGCCCAAAGTCCGGGCCACAGTGTCAGACTTTGAAACCCCCTGGTCTACTTGATTTATTTTTAATGCGACTACTCTATGTCTGCTCTTACAGACATTTCTGTAGAATAAAGGTAAAGTCACATTTCTTTTCCCACAACCTTCCTTGTGGCTTGTGTAAATCCTATTTGCGCTATGTTTATGCCTGCTTTTTAGAGGCTGAGATTTCTGCAAATTGAGTGACCTTTGTTTAGCAGAATACATAAACTCTCAGGCTTAACATTTCTCTCTTATTATTTGTGCAATCATTCCTTAAATGTATGCAATGAGTAGAGAGATGCACCGTGTCAACATTCTGTAATGACACCTGGTTCATCAGTTTGATACCTAGACCACGTGTTTGCGGCAGAATCCTTCACATCTGCGCCTGAAAAAAATGTCGCAAAAGCCTTAGTAAATCTAGCCCTTAGTTAATTAAGGTACCAATGTTGAGCCCCTGTAATTTGCAAACCAATACATTAGTATAATCCCACAATAATAGGCCACATACGGCATAAACTGTCCAATTCAGAACTGTAATGACTGTAACACCCCTGCCTTCTCTTTTCTCTGTCATCACAACACCACATGACTTCATTCATGTAGGGGACCGGGTACAGCATGACACATGAAGCAAAAAGGGATGTGGGGGTTGTGCTTACCTGTGTTGATTTATCTTTCATACAAGATGGGTAGTGCACATGGGGGTCACGAGGCCACTGCCCAGTGAGGTAGGGCCCAGTGATAGTGCCCAGGGAGGAAGTCCGCCAAATGGCCCCTGAGCTCCGCACCTGCTGGGATTTTGTCCTTTCAACTGCACAGATGAAAATACAAAGAGATGGTGCAACATCAGCTCAATGTAACAGGAACACTAGTAGTGGGATAGAATTATCACCTAAATCTACGTTCTATGCAGCTTTTTGCTTCTTTTAGCTGGTTTGGTGGTAAATTTCGAGCATCAACAATCATTTTCTGCAAAAAAGATTTGATGTACTGTACACTACCTGCCTGGTGCCAAACAGCAGACAAAGTTAGCACTAGCTGGTGAGTATAGTCAAACACTTGGCAACACCCTTCTCCACTGGCTTCAACACTGTGGTGGCTGTCATTTGCCCTAAACCAGATCGGAATATCTCACTAACATACCAACTTCACACAGACCTCAGGCACTGGAGCAAGGCTTGTGTTTTCACTGACAATGCAGCTTTCTATACAATATGTGTGAGTGAGTACGTTTCTAGACCAGAAGCAGAAATATTTACACCCCGCTTGTCTTGCAGCCTTACAAAGCCTCGGTCCATCTTTATGGTCCCATATCTGTGCCAACACCATGGAGGGTGTAAAGAGTACACATCAAAAGGGCATTCCTGAATCATCCAATGAGATGTAAGACAGCCTGTTAGCTTTGTAATTCAAGTATAATGTATGTGCCCACCGAGCATGTCTGGAGTGGTCTAACCAAACAACTATGAACACTTACACTTCAGTTTGATTTGAAAGCACTGAACTCAAATGTTAGTCTTCTTCTGAGCATAGTACAGGAAATAGTATTTGTTTGTGTCCTTTAATGAATATTAAAAACTTTCATCAAGACCACATTTGATTAGCCACTGCAAAAGGGAATGGATCTGCAATGACCAGAACATTCTTGGCCTTAAATTTAAATGCATGACCAATCTAGTACCATTTGAACACTTACACATTTGTTTGGTTTTCATCCCCTCAACTTACAGACTCTTGGCACTAGTCACACAAGGCTACTCAGGGAATACCATCATGACAGTTCACTAAGCTCAGCCCCCCTTAGCTATCGTTGCCACACCTGTCAAGTTTTCCATTCTTGCACAGCACATATGCAGTTTACAATGATAATGGTGGCAGACCTACCACTTGAAATTCTGAATAGTGTTAAGGTAAGCAATAGCAACTTCTCACTTTAACTGGTGACCGTGGATTTTGTCGGCTTAAATGACAAATGATCAACAATAACTAGCTAGCTAATTAAGCTCATGTTAGGTCCATGTGCAAGTGAACATTAGTGTGTGAATGTGAAAAATTATTAAGCTGTGTGTGAGTGACTCACACTTCTGACACATAAAAATATATGATTCGTTAAGCTTCCAGTCCCAACCTTTCATCAAAATAAATAAGAGTGCAGTATCAGTCGCAGACAGCATCATCCTCAGGAACATGCTGTATGGGAAACGTGTTTTATAATAGCCACATTGTCCCGCTCTGAGGGCAAAAGAATAATGACCACATCTACCAATCCTATGCGTGCTCACACATGATGCATCACTTGGCCAGTGTTCCTGTTGTAACCTGGTGTCTCGGCTTCTGGTCCAACAATAGAGAATCCTATTAAACAAGGTAGAGGGCTGGGTCACTTGCTATAAATCCACAGGCTTATAGGTTCACTCGAGGGATTAAACAGACTTGGCCGTGATCATCCAAATATGTTAAGTAGCTCAACAAGGTACCAAAGAGTTGTATCACAGGAAGAAAATCTCTCTTCCCCTCTCTTCCTCACGCAGTCTTTCTTATGTTAGATCCTCTTTGGAAGGACTTTTCTTGACCAGTACTTCAGTGAATCTACCAAAACTAGAACAGAGCACCCAGGCCTCCATGAGCATGATATTGTCTTAATTAATTAAGCAAATGAACTGTCATGATGGACAGGTTGAGTATCTGAGGCTAAAAATAACATTTTTCCTGATTCATATTTATATACAGATACGTTACACAGCAAGCAATTATTGTGTTGATATTGTTGGGGTTTTTTGTTGGAGTTGCTATTTCTAAGTGGCACTATTCATTCTATTGGAGAGCCTACAGTATGTTCAGGTTCAGGACACATAGTACTGCTGGCAGGCGGTTAATTCCTTTCACCTTTTAACCAAGGTGTAAATCATCCCTGATTGCACAGGCTGTCGGGACTCACATTTGCGGTTAGGGCACAGTGGCATAAGGGTAAATTCACAGTTACTAAGACACTGGTTAGCTAGTTAAATTCTTTATATAAACAGGTAGTCTCACTGAGATCAGGATGTCTTTTTCAGCAGAGACCTGGATACAAGAAAATAAATATTTAATTAATTTGAATTATTGTATGATTAGGCAGCCCTAATGTGAAGTGACAGAGATAATATGATTTATATGCGGTGAATAAAAGAGGACCCAAAATAGATCCTTGCGGGACACCTTTACGAATTTTAGGAGCAGATGATTTGGGATCACTGGAAACGACAGATTCAGGTCTTGGTCTAAGATAGTCACTATGAGTTCACTATGGTCTCTAGGACTTTAGGGAAGCAGGTTAGCTTTGAAAGTAGAGTCTTTATGTAGCAAGACCTATGCACCTTAAAACCAAACGTAAAGTATTATCTTATATCGATATTATTAGCGATAGCAATAATAGCCTAACCTATGAAAATAAGACCCAAATTGCAATAAACCAGAACTACGCTTTAATTTAAAATTCTTAATAATACCAGGTGTAAAACCAATGCAGGTACTGGTCAAACACTAGCGGAAAGGCTGCAATGTAACTGTATTCCATGACCTGCCAAATTAAATCGGCCACAACTTTACTGTTAGACTTTGGGACGTACAATAAACCGTAATAAAAATGCATAACTACTGGCTATATGGCATGTCAGCATTTTGTTGGTTGAATAAGGTCTACAGTACATACCAAATATGGACTAATTCTGTTGCCAATCAAATTTTAAGATTTCATGAACAATTGTGACCCTGTTATCGCAGAAAAACAGCTCAAACTGAAACAGGACAACTACTTCCTATCCATTTTTCCATTTGATGTGTGCTTAGATGACCCCAGTGTGCAATGAGAGCTACAGTATGCAGCTATCATCACACAACTGAAGAAACAGACACTCCATATTTCATCAGGACTTTTTGTTGGCATACCAAAGATTTTTCCTTTTATGTACAGACAGTAGACACTTGCACTTTCAGTGACTGAAAACGTATGCCATAAAATGTAATTATACACCTTTCCATTCACCCTTTGAACTGTAAGTTATTTGCTCGGATTTCATTGCTTGAGGTTTCGGCATAGTCACTGCATGTCTTAGCTAGGCAAGTTGTATGTTGTTATTTTCAGAGTAAGCTAGGCTACTCAGAAACACCATAAATTTGCATTCAAGTGCTACAATACATGCTTTAGGACAGTTTTATGAAAACGTTTTTTGCTGTCTACAGGTTTTCAGTAGATGGAAAATATCTGTATATGAATGCATAAAAGAGTATCAGTGTCCCAGGGATATAAGAACCATGTTGCTGGGACATTCTGAGCCTTAGTACTGCCAAAAACGTAAATAGTGTAAAACCAAGAAAGCTCCTATTCGTGGAATTTTCTCATATCTAATTGGGATGAACATGATTTTGGCACTACAGTTTCCATCATGCTTTGGGTGATTTGGGTAATTAGGAAGTATTTTGTTGCCATGGATTAGCTATATGCCGGACTCATGTTATATCAGATTATTGTAAATATCAGTACCTGACTTGTAAATATAATTCGCATCAACATCCAAGTATTAAGCTAGGTTTATGCTCGACACAGTGTCCCCGGCACAAGGATGTGAGCGGCAAAAATGACATGTCACATCTCTTGCGTTGAGTGCAAAGGCTTTGGAAGTTGTTGCGGCATGTGGTCGTGCTCCTCTGATTTTTTGTGACTAGACACCCACTTCGCTGGGGGGGGTTTCAATTCAAGTTCTGACGTTTTTTTGTTGTTTATTTTTGTTGCATGTTTTTTATCACTTTGTTGAATACAAACATTTAAACAGACATCTGTAGAACATGACATTAGCTCATTACAATACAACTGAGAACATGACTGCCACAAATACTGATAACAGCAAATAACCTAAATGAAGAAGTAAAGTAATTAATCCATTTTTACTATTAATGTCTCAAAGATTTTTAAAAGCCGGCCAATTTATTTTTAAATGTTTCAAAAACAGGAGGACATCGTAAAACTCTACATCTGAGTAAATAATATTTTGCCAGCAGAATCAAATTCTATACAGGATATTCAACCTTCATATTTCATTAGAATACAGTTGTTGTCCCAAATACCTGACCTCGTTCTCTACAGGGATTGTGTAATGGCAATAAAGTATGTCCATGAATAGATTAGTTTACAATTAATTACAACTAGTTCAGCACGTGCCTGTTAGGAACAGGCCGATTGCTTGGCCTCTGGTTGAAATATGATTTTTCATCTGTGGTTTAAACTCGCGCATGCGTACGGCCAAAACGGTGGGTCTGGAACTGCGTGGGCTCTCTGCAGGGCGATGTTTCTCGCTTTCTTGAGAACTGCTCATCCAAACAACTTCACACTTGACACTGCACTCCCTTGGGTCCTCAGCAATACACCCGCCAAGTGTGAAGTCAATCAGATGAACGGTTGTCGAGATAATCGAAGGACGGACAGACAGACAGACGGAGATTCCTTGCATTTATAGTAAGATTCTTCCTCAGCACTGAGAAGCTGTAGCACAGTGTGCTGCCATGTTTGGTCTATGGCGTTCTTCTGGTAACACTCGTTGACTTCTTGCTTCTTCACAGAATGTTTTGTTTGTACGCCCCTTGGCGTTTCGAAGAATACAGCAACAGTTGTAGCTCACGCACCATCTGTGGAGGCCTGTGCCACAGTGTCTCGTGAGAATAAACAAAGCTTCATCTTTCAGAGTTATTGGTAAACACATCTCCAGCTTTATAGGAGCCAAAATACTGTAGTCTTGGGGCAATATGCCACATACTGAGGTAGCAAATATTTTCAAGATTATGTAAGATGGTGTACAAGAAATTAAGTTGGAACACGGTTTTGACAGATCATTGTGATGTGCGTTATAAACCGGCAGTAACATCTGTGGTCAGAGGTCATACTGAGGTCAGAACTAAACAAGCACAAGGACAAATCCCTGACCTCTGACAGTGGTCAAAAGTAGCAATCTATAGATACCCCTGCCCTTAAACAAACCCTGTTGTGAGCCTCAAGTTCTGCAATAAGCAAAAAAGGGCAGCACACTACACCTGTAATATTAATAAAGCAGAACCACAATGACTTGTAAACAGCCAAAATTTAAAGTATTAAATTGGGTTATTTTTTAACTATTTTTTTGCAAAATATACGCTGTTTGTATGGTGCAGTCAACTAATCCTATGTAAATAACAAAGTAGCGTATCGTATGTAATGACACGTTCCATGATCAGTCTGCAGCTGTGGCAGACCACCACAGTTTCAGCTGAGCAGTTTAAACCAAAAGGTTCAGACATCACATTCAGAGTGAAAACAGGAAACTTCAGTATAGAAATGCTACAGTTCTACAGTCTACAGGGGAAAACCCAGTGTTCACCTATAATGTGCACAACAGGTGTAGATGTAGGCTAGATGTAGTCAACTTTCAAGCAGACAACTACATACTTTGGGGGACATGGGTTGGCACACAAATACGACCTCATAGAGTCACCAGTGTGGCTCTAGACTTCTACTTTCCTGAAACTGGGTGCAAGTGCAAACTCCTGGGGCAAACACACATAGGCGTGACGAACACATTTTTACAATTTTGGTCATGCAAGCTTCAAGACGCCCAATCAAATGAGCTCTTTTAAAATGTGTACACAGATGACAGTGACCACAGGCAGATAAGCTGAGAGACAAAAAAGATCACCCCACAAAGTTCCACAACACAAATACACACCACTAATAGACATCACCATATATAAGCTGTTAATGCGAGCTGTTTATGCGGTTTCTTTTGTTGGATTTATGTTTCAGGATACACTAAAATTTCTGTCCATGTGTAATGATAGATACCTGTGCAATAACACAACTACTGTAACTAACAAGATGTGTTTTCATTATGACTATCTAGTTTCAACAACACGTAACGCAAGGTAAAGACAGACCGCAAACGAGGCTATTCTGCACTACGGCAACAAACTGAGCAAAACGGGAAATTAACTACTTCCTCATGGGTAGTATGGTGGCTACGTCTGAAAACAACTCTCCAGTCCAGAGCAGAGTATGTAAATTACATGCTCAACGCAACACAGAGCTACAGCGTCTTGCAGAGACTGCCTACTACTTTGTCTCTGTATGCGTGAACGCAGCTTTAGGCACAACAGTGCTTTGAGCTAAACATCAATGTCAGCATGCTAACGTGAGCACAGTGACAATGACATCATGCTGATGTTTAGCAGGTATATGGTTTACCATATTCACCATTTTAGTTTAGTGTGCTGTTTCACTGCCAGGGTCCGAAATTAACATCTACCAGTCCCCTTGGGCGATGAGTCAAAAAGTTAATTTCGGACACTGTTCACTGCAATCCATCAAATAGTTGTGGAGAGCCTATTTCAGTCTGGATCTAGGTGGTGGACCTGCAGACCGACAGACAGACTTACATTACCATCCATACAGCCATGCCGCTGGCATGGCTAAAAACCTATAGCCAACTGAAAGGGGCAAAATTCAACATGCATGAAAGGTGTTTTGTGATTCTGGAGGTCTGTGTGCTCTGCCAAGTAAAGCCACAAAATGACATTGCGTTTGGAATATGAGGCTCATTTTGTGTCAAACTGAACAGCAAAACTGCACTGCACTGCCTGATCAGTACAATTACAGCCTCAGCTGTGCCACTCCTCCAAGCCCGGCACAAACAGGTTTGATTGGAGACAGGAAATTACATAATAGTTGTAAAAGCAACTATCTGAGGAAAATTGCATAGTGACTGTACCTGTGCTACTACCGGCTTTGTGTCAGCAAGAAAATAGGGTCCTTAGTCTTGTTTCTTCATGTATCACAGCAAATCACAGCTTCAGCTTGAAATTTAAATGAGCAAAAACAAAGAACATTGTTGTTGTCAGTGGTGGAATGTAATCTGAGTACATTTACTTAAGTACTGAAGTACAATGTTGAGGTACTTTACGTCAGTATTTCCAAATTATACTTCTACTCCACTGCATTTTGGAGGCAAACGTTGTACTTTTTACTCAACTACATGATAGCTTTAGTTACGAGTTACTTTGCAAATTTAGAACATTAATACAAAATATTAACTAATAAATGATGTATCATTATAATAATACATCATCATCATTTGCAATAATTACAATCCTGTGATGTAAAGGGCCATTCTGCATACTGAGTACTTTTACTCTGGGTACTTTACGTATATTTTGACACTAATACTTTAGTATTTTTACTTAAGCAAAACTTTGAATGCAGAACTTTTAATTGTAACAGCGTACTTTTGTACTGTGGTATCTACGAAGCAATACCACCAAGATCTGAGTACTTCTTCCACCACTGGTGGTTGTGGAGGCGGATCTAATGCCGGAAGTTTGGACTTCCTGTGTAATATTTGTTTTCAGAGATACAAGTCCATGACAAATATTAGAACAGAGCGTATCAATCAACAGTATTTCCAGAGTATCTGCAGAGACACAGGCCTTGTGTGATTTATGCGACCACGATGTGTAAGTGTTGTTGTGTTAGTTAGAGTAGCTCAGAGCTTGTCGGGACTGTGAGGTCATTCTTACATTTGGTTGATGCCGAAAACCTTTTTGTGGGATAACAAGGTCATCCAGCATGACTTTGAGTCATGTGACCATCTCAAACCGCAGAGAACCCAGGGGCTCATACATTATTCAGAAGGTTCTACTTAAAGGACACTTTCACAGGTTTTGCATCTCATTTCTATGTAAAGAATGTGTCACTTTATGCCATACAATATTACACTGTCTCTTGTTTTCTCACCCCTACACAATAAAGGGCAGTAAATGGTTTATAGAAGAGTGGGCTGAGTTAAAGCATAAAAAATTCTTCTTTCTTCTCTTTTAGCCACCTCGTAACATGTAATGTTGATGTGGAAACTATAGGGTCTGTAATCTCATGACAGTGGAACACATTAGCATTAGCTAAGAATTAAATTAGCACGACTGTTTCATGTCCAGGGTTTTTCCTGCATAGAGCATTACGAGGCAGCCGCCTCCATCACATTTTGTGCCGCCTCAAGCTCTCAACAAAACTCTGACGGGCGTAGTCTGACTGGCCATCGGGAGCACCGGGAGTTTTCCCGATGGGCCGCTTGACAACTGGGTCCGATGCAACGCACGGCGTCCAGTCCCCCATCCGGTTGGATACTTTCAAAATCTAGCTTACTCTTGCTGGTTTCTCCAACATTACCAACCCTTGCTTTAAGTGTTATCTAATCTAACTATAAATGCAAGGAGTCTCTGTCTGTCTGTCTGTCCTTTGATTATCTCCACAACCGTTCATCCGATCAATTTCACACTTGGCGGGTGTATTGCTGAGGACCCAAGAAAGTGCAGTGTTGAGTGTGAAGTTGTTTGGATGAGCGGTTCTCAAGAAAGCTGCAAGCAGCAATGCCAGAGGCCAGGCAATCGGCCCGTTCCGAACCGGCACATTTTGAAAGGGCACTGCACTAGTTAGTTTAAATTGGAGCAAAGTAGCATGCTACAGCTCAGTGTCTATTGCATAGATATGTGACGCAAAGCTACTATCTGTGTCTGTTTCCGTGTAACAGTGTAACAAAGATATCTGTAATTTAGATTTACGTTGAGCGTGGGCCTTCACCAGACGTTGCTGGAAATCATCTAGACTCATTTTCTGCGTCAAATTGATCTCTACTTCCATTTGTACTCTACAAATAGGTATGAGTTTAGTAAATAAATAATGAAAACAGATTGAAGGGGCTGTCAAACACTCAGAATAGCTCTTTGGTCCAGTTTGTTCGATTATTCTTTAAAAAACTGTAAGTTGTGTATATAATGGAAGGAGGTCCAGATGAAAATAAAGCTGGTCGGAAGTGTCTAAAAAATGATAAAAATATTGATAAAAGTCCCAAAAGCACTGTAGGCCATTTTGCATGTACTTATGCATGTACGTACATGGTCCCTAACTTCCACTCATTATGTACGAATTATTTAAAACGTCAGGCTTCAACATCAGACCACCTGTGCAACACCAGCCAGCTTCATCCTGCATTGTCCCACAAATCTGATGAAAACTGATAATCTTATTCAAAGGTTCTTGAGGATTAACCTTGCCAAGTGTCTGAATATTGAACTTGACATTATTTACACCTCTGTGTATTTTAAGCTTAAATTTGTTTACATTTAGGCAAATCTGCACTGTGAAAAGTCATGTTGAATTACCTGCTAGCAGTTCCTGTTTGCACTGTAACCATGGATGTACGGACAACGTTCATTGGATTACTCCTGATACCAAAGGAAGCAGCTGAAAATGATTATCATGAAGCTGGGACTGTTTGTTACAACTTTGTTACAAGGAATGTCTTTTTTATCTGATTTAAAATCTTTTTAAATTTATAGATGTTCATTCTCACTGGACAAGATACTGAAATCACTGGAAAGACAGTGATTCTAGCACTGTGCGTATGACGTGTGTTTCAGCTTCAGATCAATCAGGTGACAGGTCAACTTTGGGAAAAATAAAAATTAGTACACAAATTTGGATGCCACTCAGAGCTGTTCACAGCCCATGATATGCTCATTTCCAAATAATGTATTTGTTTACATCCCTAAAAATGCATCAAAGAGAGCCAAGTGAATGCAAGTCATTATTTCAACCAACACTACAGCAGGTAGTTTCACTGATTAGTTCCTCTCTAGCTGAAGGAGTGCTAATTAGTGAAATCACAGTCCCTGTTACCGTCTTTGGCTGGAATGAAAACTTGCATACACCTCAACAGCCTCACGTCACAGTTTCCCTCAGTGCCTTACATCCTGTTTTTAATATATATTCATTGTAAATCATGACACTTGTGGCCAAAAATGTAAGTATAGTTCAGTTCCTGTGTTATGTCTAAAAGACAACGTTGTATTGGCACATTTTAACTAGGCTAGAAGCGGTTTTTGATTTAAGATTTAAATGTTTAAAGCTGCATTAACTGAATTTTTGTCCACTTGGGGACAGCTAAAGAAGCTGTAAACACAACAGCTGACATGTTATCACATTGTAAAGTTGTTATGGCCTTTTTACACATCTAGCAGACACACAGCAACGTTAACATTTGTTTGGATTCGTGTTTGTGTCCACCTAATGAAGGTATATTCACTATTCACTCTCCTTTTAACCCTGGTTTGGCCTCCACCAACTCTTGAGAAAAATGTCTGTCTCTTTAGCTGATAAATGCTCTGCCATGTTCACCAGCTTTCACTTACTTTGTCTGCCTGCTGTGTGCTGTTGTGCCTGTAGTATACAGTTGGTTTATCAGAGCTTTATTGCTGAAAACAGCTGCTTGCCGCTGCAGGAATTAAGGTTGATGATAGTGTAGTTTGTGGGTTGTAAAACCAAAACACTGAGCTAATAGATGCCAAAACGCTCCGTGGGAGAGCTGAGGGGAACTGCAGCATTGGTGACAGCTCTCTGTGGGGGTTTTTCTTTTCACATTACACATAGTCATTTCATCCATTGTACATATATAAAATATTGATTGCAGCTTTAAATTTTGTATTGACTAAAACCTGTTTAATATACCCTAACTTACTAATGACCCCACCAATATCAAATAGACTAAAATGTCCACAGCAGCATGGACATGACAATAAAATAAAGAAGTAATGTTAGTTCATCTGTCTAAAATGTCAGACTGTGGTGACACTAGCTGCCTCTCGTCTGGTTCACATGGCCACTGACACTGTTTAGCAAAGGTCATCAAAATGAAAGTTAGCCATCTCTGTGTGTGTTTATTGGTTGTTGGAAGGGGTCCAAAACACCATGCTCAGTGCCACCCTGGCTTGATGCATACCCCACCTTTGGCCACCCCGATCAAAATGCCCTGGACACGCCACTGCTACCAGCAATGGTATCTAAGAGTGGAAAGATGCAAAGTCAAGTGCATATAATAGGCTGTAATATCTTAATTCAGAACAGATGTCAAACATTGGAGCTAGCATCTCTTTACAGAAATATATAGTAACCATGTAATAGCCATGACACATGCTGTATGTTGGCTGGACTGCAAAAACACCTTAGATGATTCAGTGTATTTGTAAGGACAGTGTATATAGATATTTACCCTCGTTTGTTCATGTTTGCTAAATAGCATTTTTATTGTATGCATGTAGTTGCAGAGGCTGGCCTGCTTGCCCAGAGGGCTCTGTTTATGTCTCACAGACTGCTAGGCCCCAATGTTGCCATAGGAGCCATAGACCTACCAGCTGACGACATCTTTTTTTTTTCCCCGTTTCTTGATGGTAAACAACCTCAATGTAACGAGTTAATAATAAGCAGCTAACTCTGAAAATTTGGCTAATCATCCCGTATCATGTAGATCAGTGAGCCCTGTGTATCTTCGACAGAGTAGCTGCATCGTCACTACACATGCATCCATATCCTGACATATTTACCTCATCACAGCGAGGATAATGCTTATGTAATGTAATAACAACATGTAATACAATTACTCCGTTTAAATCGCCATTGTCACACACTGGAATAATACACCAAAACATCCTAAACTGTGGTATGCTAAAAATACTACTGATGTTAGTAGAAATTGGACCATGGTTGCTGGACCTATTGTGGAAATATAGCGATTAAATTATATGTATCACTCTATATGCTTTTAACGTCAAGCATCGGATCTCTAATGCATTATGACCCAATTAGAAAGCTAGCCAACTAGCCTAGCATGTCGCCCCAAAAAGGGTAGTTCAATCGCAGTTAGAACGGCTCGCTAAATTGAGACTTTCTATGGAAAACTTGACAATTTTAGGTGGTCTGGCTTAATGGGGAGGTTGTATAGGTTTTTAAAAAATATCACAGCCTTTGTCTGAATAGGCAAAGCCCGCTTTACAATTCGGTGTACATCTAATTTACAAAACTGCGCGCATCTGAATTAAAATGTCATATTTTGAACTGCTTCGCACATTATTTCCACTAGCTTCTCTCACCAAAACACAACGTGGCGGCGGATGGCGAATGGTGGGGAAAATGATTAAAGTTGAGATTTTATTTAAGTTTAATGTATGATTGTGGACTATACGTACGCCGAACACAAGAGTAGGGTGTAGTTGTTCGGAAACATTATTGGTCGTCATATTTAATTGCATGTATCATGTTCAGTCATCGCCGAAACCATTCAATTGTCAGATTTTTAAAGGTAGTTTGGCGTGACGCTCGCTCCATACGAGGCAGAACGACACTTAGCATAAGTTAGCACCAAGCTATCTGTACGATGATGGGTGCATTAGATAAACTTCATTTACTTTAAAGGACGAAATTACCTTTGGAAACAGGCGAGCAGGGAGAGCGTTCTGGTGAGCTCCTGCTGTCCGGCGGTGAAAGTCTCTGCCTGGGGACCAGCCTGCCGTCCGAGCCGCTTCCACCCGGGTTGGCGGGACTGGAGCAACGGGACGTCGTCGGTCCTGTGTTGCTCCCGGCTACTGAGAAGGAGGAGGAAACGGAGCGGGTTGGGCTGTGCTGATTTCCACGCAGAAGCTGGTACGGCACCGTGGCGCGGATAGGCTGCAACCGGACCGCGGTGGTGGTGTTGTTGCTACAGGAGGAGCAGGAGGCTGTTGGGGAGCCGTTATGTGTAACTCGCTGCTTGGATGAGCTGGCTGGTGCCGTTGATGCTGACATGATCAGCCACGTTCAGTTGATTATGTAACAATATGAGTGGTAAAAGTACAATGTCCCGTGAAGTAGCTCACCACATAACTTTACGGCTGTGTTTTTCAGAACACGCTCTCCATCTGAACAAACTTCTGACGTTACCAAAGTTTCTGAAGTTAGTTCACGGCGTCCAGTCCCAAACAGTCTTTACATTTCTGCAGTGCTCGCGACGACAACTTCAAAGTTAACGCTTCTTTTTACTAGTCTGAGTAGAAACGCAAACAGCACACCTGTGCTGTTAACGGGTTAACTTTCTGCCTAAATATCGTTGCTACCGCCTTACTTGGTCAAACTGGTCATGTTGTCTTTCTCACAACTCCTGAACAACTCCTGAACAACTCCTGAACAACTCCTGACTCCACTCTCACTATTTCCAAGCCTGCAGTTGCCTGTTGAAACAACTGCTGACAAAAGAGGTTGGACCATGGGTGGGACCAAATCACTACAACTACTTTCTGATTGGTGCTGGACTACTTCCTGGATATGTGAAAGGGTTGTTCATTGGATTTATGGACGTTTTATCCAATATAAATGGGCGGCAGGTTAACCAGAAGTGATTTCAGGGTCTACTATTGGTTGGTGAGCACTGCATAGGGGTCATAAGGTGTATTTGTTTGCACACCCTTGATATGCACCTAAATAGAATGTAACATTATAATTTGTGTAGTTTGTAAGCCTCAAGGCTTAGATATAAAATCCAAACTCAAGTCCCAAGTGAAGAACAAGTCCCAAGTCAAGTATCGGGTCAAGACAGCTAAGTCCCTGGTCAAAAACAAGTCTCACATTAAGACCATCAAGGCCAACCCAAGTCAAGGCTGACAAGTCCCAGATCAAGACAGGTAAATCCCAATTCTAGTCCTGCGTTCCACAACAAGTTCCAAAGTCAAGTCTCAAATCAAGACAGCTAAGTCTCAAGAAAAGAACAAATCTCACATTAAGAGAAGTCACAAATGAAGGCTAACAAGTCCAAGTCCTAAACTTTGTGTTTGAGTACTAAACAACTCATTCTGCACCTAAATGTAGTAAACTTACCAAAATAACAGATGCTTTTTCAAATTTGTATTTATCACTTCATCAAAATCAATACAATCAAAAAAGAAAAAGGAAAAGTACAATGGACAGGGCATTGTGAGTGAATGAAAACATTTTTTCTATTAGAGAAGAGAAACTGGTGGATATGACATGACTGTTGTTTTAATGATGGAATTACTGCTGTGGAAGGTACACTATATTATCATGAACTCATCATTGTGTTGGGTGAATCGCAAACACTCCACATATGTGGAGTAACACAACACTCAATCAATATCAATTAAAAGAAATAAGGTCTCATATGATATTCACGCCATTCAGTATTTAAATGTAAAAAGAGGTCAGTCACACAGCTTCATCTCTTAGGTATACACTTAGTACAGTACATGCAAAGTGATAATTAATGGAATGCATATTTGACTGCATTCTAATGAAGGTGTGCCATAAAAACATGAAAGCAAAGACAACGGAAAATACAGACTTACAGTTTTGCTCCATACACTTGCCATCAAAATTACTTACACCCCCTTAACCTGCAAGATATTCTAGAGATGTGAATACAAATTTAATGAAAATTTGCCAACTAAGGCCTCGGTACGCAGTCAAAGAAAGTTTAATAATACATATACAGTATATATAATAAATAAAATAATAACATTTTTTCCAAAAAGGCCCATGAGCAAAACTATTCAACCCCAAAGTCAATGTTTTGTTGAGCATCCTTTGACCTTTATCACCTCCAACAAACCTCCAATGAATGCTTGTGATAGTCACAAGATTCCGACGCTTTCTTTTGGAATTTTAGTCCATTCCTCATGTGCAAAATCCATCCATTAATCCATTATCTATACCGCTTATCCATAGAGGGTTGCTGAGGGCTGGAGCCGATCCCAGCTGGCACTGACCGAGAGGCAAGGTACACCCTGGACAGGTCACCAATCACAGGGTTTGACACATAGAGACAGACAACCACTCACACTCACACTCACACATACAGGCAGATTCACCAACTAACCTAACCTGCATGTCTTTGGACTGTGGGAGGAAGCCGGAGTGCCAGGAGAAAACCCACACATTCGTGCAAAAGCTCACTAAAATTCTTTGATTTCCCTGCTGCCACTGCTTTCTTTAAATCCCACCAAAGATTTTCACGGGGATTCAAATCCTGATTCCTGGACATGGTTTGTTTCAGGTATTGTTCCCAGAATGTCCTTAAGTGGCCATCTCAGTCCCCTGATTTGAATCCCATCACATCATTAGAATGTCCTGCATGTTACGGGGGTTGACTAATTTTGATTGCAACTGTATAATGTGAAATATATAAATCCCATCATATCAAATTATTACATTACAATAGTCTTACCATCCATTTTCACTTATCACTCAAACCACCTCCACATGTTGCAGTTTGCACATAAATAGATCATTAAAAAGACCGGACATGAATTACTACTTTCCATCCAATGGCTCTATTGAAGATATGGGTTTAACTCAATGGGAGGTATGCAATTTCTTGACCAAGTACTAAACTTCAACCAAAGTTATTGCTTCATCACATCCTCAAATGACCAGAGATAAAGTGTTTCTTTTGTACCATTTGAAATGATACCCTATTCCAAACAAGATAGTTCACAGCACAAGGGCAATGGACACATATGCAATAAAATATCAACCTTCACTTAAAGGATAACTCTAATTCAGTACAACCTGGGTCTTATTTTTGTAGTTTTGGCCACCATTCGCATCTGTAATTAACAGGCTTTACTCTCTAAGTTAATTGCTGAGATCTGGAAATAGAGGCATCACAGTCTGACTGGGCAAGAAAAACGAGCAGTCAGTAGACCTTTAAGACACAATCCGACTGCACCGGTTGGCACTGGCAAATAGAGACCTGGACTCGACCCGAGACCTTAAACTATATTTATGCTGGAGTACTGTTGCAATACATTGGCTACAACAGTCTTTTTCGCTGTTCCCTATGGGCAGTGTGTATTTACTTGAAACAAATGACACACACACAGACCCAGAAGATTGGCACAGTGAGAGAGAGAATTTCTAAATTAAACACATCTGAAAATAACCAAACACAAACTCAACCCAAGCCCGAGGCTTTACACAACAAAATGGACTAAAACCCAATACTTTGTCTGGACCTGTCAGGTTCAGAGAGCGTAGCAGAATTCTAGTTATCAGATGATGAGATAGGTTGTAAATCAGGCTTACCAGGTTAGTCAAACTTATTTGGAAGAGAAAACAAAGGCAAATAGAAAAATTGGAAAAATAAAACTGTCCATTGTAAACCATCCACCACAGTTTATTGATCAACTTCTTGGTTCAACTTTTTCTGGGCAATGAGAGTTTAATACCAACTTACTGTTCATTTTTGCCTTTTTTGTAGCAACGTTCCCAGATCTCAGCAAATTTCTTGATGAGTGCAATGCTATCATAACTGATAGAAACCCAAGCTGTAATAAACCATAATTATCCTGTTCACAGTTAAACAACATCACTATAAACACACTGTACCCCACTGTACAGTCATGATGTCTTAACCAATCATAACCAGACCCATATCTTTAATGGAAGTCAGCAGCAGGCACCCTAGCCGTGTCCACATTGAGAGCAGCACAAGGAACAAGGAAACCACATGTTCATTTCCTATAAAGCTATAAAGTTAGAACTCTTCACCGTCGAACAGCCAATGAAATTTCCATGCTTCCTTGTGTCCTTTCCAATATAATCTCTCATTGATCTCAAAGCCTCTACATTTAAGTAGAAAATGGACAAGGAGCTAATAATAGAAATTCAGTGCTTCACAGTTCCACAACTTATTTAATGTTTTATGTAATTTTATTGAGCTTTTACTTGATCATAATGCTACAGAATCACATTTGCATGATTAATATTTTTGTAGGGCTGAAACCTCACATAATCAACAATCAGCCAAGTTCCCCACAGTGTGAAATCCTGACGACAAACCTGATATCAAAATTCAAGCAGACTAGGCGTTATGAAGGACAGAGTTCTCTAAAGTGAAGTCGTACTGAAAACTAGCCAGGTTGTAGTTTATGTCACGGGCCAGCAGCACATCAGGAATTAGGGGAAACCCTGCCTGCATGGCCAGGACATGAGGGGCCAAAGTGAAGGGGATGTCCCCGAGGAGATCTGGGAGAGTCGAAGCTGCTTCCACTGCTGAGGTCCCTGCTATTGGCGCTGTGATAGGTAAAGCTGTAGGGTGCTTTGTGTCGGTGGGTTGAGATGGAACCGTACAGGATGACTGGAAGGAAAAGGAGACACAGATTTAATATCAGTGTGCAGTGTTGAGATACTACTCATACACATTCCATATATACATTTAGCCATTTAGTCTCTCCCCTTCATCGAGTGGTTCTACTTTTTCTACCCCACAAGCAGCAGGGGATGACCATGTGGACAATTGTTAGAATGTCTGAAAAGAAACTAGTGTACCGTACCTTTTTGTACTCACAGAAAATGATACAATACACGATACAACACTTGCAACTTTGGAAAGACACTTCCAATAAACCTAAACTTTTTTCTAAAGAAAGAACAATATTTTTCCAAATATTTCATATAATTCTTAAAAGATCTTCCTGGAGCTGATGAACCACCATCCCCAATTTGTTTTAATTCATTGCAGGTGGAAGTAGCACCTTAACATCTGTGTGGGACAATAGTGTACATCAACAGAACACCCGAAAATCAAAGGTTTTTTAGTATGCATACTGACATAATTTTGTCACTTCTCCAGTTCGGCCAAAATTTGAACTTGTAACTCAGAGAATATTCAGTCAGAACACTCAAGTCACAATTTTAACCATTTATTGCAACAATATACATTTTAGTTTAGAGGTGTGACTCTGGTCATGTGATAGTCTGGAACAAATCTGAGCAAGTAAAAAATAAAAGTGTAATAATGCAGTAGTAGGTTAGCCAGTTCTTGCTTCATTATATCACAGTCAACACAATGAGATTAGTCCAAGCAAAATAACTCTCCTGTATGGTGATATCAGAGAAGAAAATATCTCTATAGGTTTGGTCACAATTAACCAAAATCAGTTTATTTCATTGCAACTGCTGCCATCAGTGGATTTGCTCACGTAGGAAGCTTGTGCCTTTCTTTTGCCTAGAGTTCAACTTGTTTAGCAATTTGTGCCAACGGTTAAAGATCATTACATCACTGACCTTGGGGAATTTAAATGACCCTGCTCTACTATATGAGAAGCAACGCCAAGGCAGCTCTCTTCTGCTCATCAAGTTGTCACCAACAAAACTAGCCTTAACCAACTGTAGCACCACAGCACACAACACAACCCATAGTCATTACCTCACCACGTTTCCAGCATTTTACAAGGACTCCTGAATGAATTTTGCGGTGCCAAGCTGGATTTACACTTGACACAAGGGGTTAACAGGAGTCCCACTGTATGTATCTATGGTGGAGGTATTGATTTATACTTCAGCATCAGATTTCATCCACTGATAGCACCACCACAACACACGTACAAGCACAAACACAAACATGTATTGAACAATCATGGTGAGCAGAAGGTTTGCAGTGGAAAGGGCTTTGCTGGATGTTTGTTACTGAAAAGGAGAAGACTATTGAGTCTTTCATAAACTTCCTTGTTGTCTTCACTATCAACAATCTCCACCGGCATTAGGGAACTTGCAGGAGAAAACAAAAGCAGCCCAAGCTGACCAATCACAGTTCTTGTGGTACCCATGTGGAATCTTTAAAGCCCCTGCAGCTCTGACATGTAGTTACATTTTTTAAGAATGCAGTCAGTTTAGGCGTGGCCTATTAAGTTACATTCATTCAGTCATGAGGGTTTGCTGACTCCCTTTTTAGTGCCACAGCAATCCCTGGTCTCATGTTATCTTACATAAAAATGATGCCAATGAGTTCCACACAGGTATACAGATACAGCCTTATTACATATGTCATTTGTTCCATCTTATACAGTTCCCATACTTTCTGAATCCAGATGTTGTATGTTGGGAGGGTCAGGTTTCAACCACCTAATTGTGACACATTTAATCACAGCCCCCAAGAGTATTTATAACAAATAGATTTTGGCCCTTCCCTCAAAGCCTTCAGGAATTGCACAAAGGAGGACCACCTTTGGATCTTTGCGGATATCTTGGTGGAACACTTCTCTCAGACCGTCTAGCACGTCCTTCCAGAAAATACTTAACTTCGGACATGACCAGAAAATATGAGTGTGGTTTCCATTTGTGGTCCACATTTGCTCCAGCACTGGTCTGAACTGGTTGGAGTCAACTTTGCTGTTATTTGCGGGGACCAAAAGTATCTCGTTATAACTTTCCATTTGAACTCCCTCCAAGTATTAGAGTTGGTCATCAAATGTGCCTCCCTACAAACTTCCCTGCAGGTATCTAGTGATATATCTATGTTCATTTCAGCCTCCCATTTCTCCTTTATTTGTGAGGTATTGTTTGGGGTCATCGCGAAGCAAATTAAGCACACTTTGGAGATTACTTTTCCAACCTAATTTCCAACTTGCAGTTCTGTGAGGAACTGTTCTATTGGAGTAGGCTTTTTCATATTTTCCCATTCCTTACATGTTGTAAGAAAGTGTCTCAGTTGTAAATTTCAAAAAAATTCAGTCCTTGGAAATGTGATCTCCTGTCTTATTTGTTCAAATGACTTAAGCTCCCACATATTCAGACCACTTTTTAAAGCTTGCATCTATATGCGCTGGTGCAAAATCCTTCAGATAACCTACACTAGCCACTGATCAAATTTGCTTTGGTAAGCCGAATGAAGTTTGTATGGCTCTCCAGATTTTTAGGGTTGCTCTAGTCCACTCCCC
>NTHP01000117.1:2022393-2090549 GCA_003416845.1 Oplegnathus fasciatus | reverse complement strand
TTGTCCCCTTAGAGGGAAGGGTCACTGCAAATCAATACAAAGTTGTTCTGAGTGATCACCTTTATCCTATGATGAAACATTTCTATCCTGATGGGAGTGGTCTCTTCCAGGATGACAATGCCCCCATCCACAGGGCACGAGGGGTCACTGAATGGTTTGATGAAAATGATGTGAATCATGTGCTATGGCCTTCACAGGCACCAGATCTCAACCCAGTTGAACACCTATGGGAGACTTTGGACCGACCTGTTAGACAGCGCTCTCCACCACCATCATCAAAACACCAAATGAGGGAATATCTTTTGGAAGAATGGTGTTCATCCCTCCAGTAGAGTTCAGAGACTTGGAGAATCAATCCAAGGTGGCCCAACACCTTACTAAGACGCTTTTTGTTGGTTTTTCCTTTAATTTGTCACCCACCTGTATGTTTCCACTAGGATATTGTGGATAGAGAATTCGTCTGAGTAATGACCCTTTTTAATAAAATCTGAAAAAAGAACAACAAAGCACTGCAGAACAACAGGCCTGGTGTGAACATTGATATATGAAAAATAAATATGATCTCCAGTCAGTTACAGTAACAAATCACTCAAACTAAAGTGCAGAAATATAAAAAAGAACAAATCTCAACACCTGACTATGGCTCTGCCATCTAAACAGATTTTTCATAACCTAATGCCCAACGGTAACATGTCAACATGTTGATTTAACTTATAAATAAAATCTCAACAACCCCCTGTCCCCAACACACCAGAGGCCCAGTGTGAACATTAATTTAAATATTAAAAAATAAATAAGACTCTTTCTGATCTCCAGTCAGTAACAGTATTGTAACAAACCACACAAACTAAAGTTCACACTGACTATGGGTACCACTAAATATTTAGATAACTCAAAGCCTTGTTGTAAACATGTAATATGTAAACTTGGATTGCATCACGGGTGTAATTTCGCAGTGCCGTTTTGAATCTCGTTCATAAGGAGTTATGTTCTCAAACATTTCGGTCAGTGATCCCTGCCAGGTGGTAGTCGGTCTACTTGACACACTGGTAGTTGGGTTTTTTACCATTCAATAGTCATACACAGCCTCATGATGCTTTTATAAATACTGGAACAGATGTGTAGTGTAGTCTGGCAAAGCACTGTCTTAACTAATCAAATATGTGCACACATTACTGGCAGTTTACTTTTTGAATGTGAACAAGGTAGTTTACCTCAATAAAGAAGATAGGGGCTTATTGGTGTCATTACTTTACACTGCTGTAAAATCTTGCCACATAGTATTATAAGCCATAACCACGCAGCACTATGTAGGTAAGTCTTTGGAGACTGTTCTCCAAAGAAAAACAGCAACATTATTTGTTTCTTCAATGCTTAAAAATGACATGTGCTTACATTTAACAGACAAGGATGTCTAGCAGCCATGCAAATTATGACTCTGGTGAAACTAGCATGACATTATGCAGCCACAAAACTTGGTAGGGAGGAGGTTGGAGAGGATGGATGGGTCAACAAAGTGTGTGACTGACAAAATAGTGTTCTCCTGCCGAAAGGAGTGTTAGATCAGAACGCTTACATGGGTCATTTTGGAAGGCAATTACAAACAACATACTTTTTCATTTAGTTTGGAGGACTTGTTGGTTGTAAAATTCTGAGGCACTATAAAAGGCAACAGTGTTAGTGTGCAGTTCTTGGAGCTGTAGGACAACTTTGGTTACAAGCATAGACTATGCTTATTGGTTTAGCTATGGTTAATAGGTTTTAGAAGTTGGCCTAAATCTACATCTGGACATTTTTAACCTGTTTTGTGGGATAATAATCCTCCACTGTTAGTTACTGCCATAGCTTCATGTTGACAACACTGTGTTTTAGTGTGTGTGTGTTGCACATGCAGCCTTGCGAGGATACAATGTGAGGTTACAATGTTGCTGCATCTCAATGTTTCCTGTTGTACCATGTGATTAAAACTGGAGGTATCAGCCACTCGCTAACTGTGTGACATGTGGTAGCTCCAGGATGCCATATGGACCAAATGTGCGCACACACACACCACTGTCTGCAAAAAATGTCCTATTTAATGAAACTAAGCAATTAACACTAGTTTAGTAAACTTCCTTACACTCGTTTAGTTAGTATTAAGGCCCATTATGTAAATGTAACAACAATCAGAAGGCCTGCAGAGCTCTTTGGAGGCTTCTGTCTCTGCTCAGTTTTAAAGCCAGCGTGGTGAATGGTAGTGGCACATTTTTGCACGCTGGCTCAGCCTGGGCCCCCAGCACCTGTCAACATCACAGCAGTGGAGACTGTACTGTATGAACCATGCAGGACAAGGCCAGCTGGGATGCTCACTTCTACTGGTCTCAAATTTGAATCACTCAGTATATGAAGAAAAACACATCTTCCAGACTGTTTCCTGCTATGAAAATGATATGTTCTTCCTCTTACTGCTCTGATTACTGAGTTCCACAATGCAGATTACAATGCCACAAGGTAAACTTTCTATCATGAACTGAAAACCTAAACAAGCTCACCTTTGATGGTTGCACTATGACGTTTGTTGACGGCTGTACGATGTTCATGGTCATCCTCCTCTGTTCTTCAACTGTCTCTCCTGCACAAGAAATGTGGCAGTTTTCACTGATTAAAATGACATAATTAAAACAAAGTTCAGATCAGCTCTTCAGTTATCAAACCTTGAAAGTTGTTTTTCATACTCTACTGATATGCATGGATACCAGTTACTGTGTCAGAGCAGGGGAAACAGGTAATACATAAACTGAGTGTGATTTGTAACTAGAGCTAGCAGGTAACTAGAGCTAAAATTAGTCGATCAACAGAATGTTAATCTGCAACTACTCTGACACGTGATTATTTGTGGGTTGAACTGAATATCTTGGCTTGACAACTGTTGGTCGGACAAAACAAGCAATTTTCAGATGCCACCCTGGCCATTAGGATATTGTGATGGGCATTTTTCTCTATTTTCTGACATTTTATAGACCAAACAATTAATCTTTTCATTGAGAAAATCTGCAGATTAACTGATCGTGAAAATAATAGTATATTTCAATCATCGAAGTAACTTTGAACAGTGTTTTATCTTCCTGTATGGTGGCAGTTACTGTACTACTGTACAGAATTCAGGTTTACCAAACTAGCCAGTTTATACAGTAGCTTAAAGTTCTAATGTTGGTTATTCCAGCTGTGTCCTGGGAGTCAGCAACCACATTTAATGACTGGTTAGACAGCTGCATCTTTGGCTATGCTAGCTGGCCAAGGATGCAACAGGGATGGCAAAGTCAGCTGGTCCACCATATTGGCCCAAAGTGGATTCGATGGATTGTCATTCAATTTTAAACAGTTATATAAAATCTACAGAGGATAAAGTCTAATGACTGTGGCGATTCTCTGACTTTTCATCTAGCACCACCAGCATGTCATCTTCACTTATCCAGTGAAATATCTTCACTCCACTGCCCTGACTTTTACCCTGGCAGCATCATGAGGTTGACATGTTTGGTTCAAAGTGAAATGTCTTGCCAGCTATGTGCAGACATTCATGTTTCCCATAGCATGAATTGTTGTAAGATTTTATGATCTCATCACAAAAGTTACAAGTCGCTTAACCTACTGACCTTTCTGCTTGCACCATCCTCACAACAAAACACTGTAATACTGCCACACACATCTTAACTCACTCTTTAAAACTAACTAAAATAACCACATTTTTTACAATGAACTCACAATGACTGCTAAACAAATACAAACTTTAGATCTAACTTTCATCCATCTTAAAATTTGGTTTTCTTTATAACAAGCATTTTAGCCTCATAGACCTGCTAGTATGACTTGTCACACAACATAACAAAGGAGATTTTGTGTTGAGACTTAATTAATTTACAGTAATTCTTTTCCTTCAGCACAAAGCAGGCCAATGGGGGGTTATTTGTTCTGTACAAGTGGTTTTCTGATCACATTAATGGATTAAAAAGCATTAAGACTGCTGGGAATGAGCAAACACAATTTCAATGTATTAAGTATTCTGAGCTGAAGTTTATGCCTCCAAATCTGAGCAGTTGTACATTGGCCATATTTTGCCTTTATCCTGTGATTAGGCAAAGCTGTGGTTAGCTGCTTATTGTTCACATTAAGACAACACATCAACTACATTCAAAATATGTTATCAACAACACTGTAGCTGTTGATTGAATAGTGTTCATACTAATGTTGTGAAAATAAGCTACAGATGTGCCAGAACATAGAAATAAAATCTGCTGGACTGTCATTTATTCTTAGTCCGTGTCCCTACATATTTTAAGGTTATGCTAGGGGCCCGGCAGCAGGCTGCTGTCACTGAGCCAATTAATTAGATCATCAAGTGGCTGAAACATTGAGTGAGCAAGGGGAGAGAAAGTGAGAAGGTAATGCTTTTCTTCTTCTCTTCCTCTCCAGGGTCAAACTGATTTTGTCCACAGAGTGAAACCATTTCCACTGATGTCACTGTCTCTTATCTCAGCTCCTTGTGTCTCCACAGCAGCTTCCCCAATGGAAGAGGAGTGCTTTCCTCAGGGACTCAACAAGGCCCAAAGCCCTCTTTGTGTTCGCATAGATAATATCTACAGTCATCTGATCCACCATCAGCTTAGATAATGTTTCTCACAAGTTGTCTGCCATGTTCACTCTTGTAATTGTGGTTACGGTTGGGGTAGTTGAGGTTAAATGCTGACTTCCAGCTTTAAGGGTGTGATGTGTACATTGAAACAGGTTTTGCTTGCTCTAATCATTCCTCCTGTTTAGGGCTGCAACAGATCATTTTCATTATTGATTAATCTGGAGATTATTTTCTCGATGAATCAATAAATCTGTCAGAAAATAGTGAAAAATACCTGCTATAATTTCCCAAAGCCCAAAGTGACATCTTCAAATTACTTGTTTTATTCAAACAAAAGTAAAACAAAGATATTTATTTTACAATCATGTGACAAAAAAAGCAGCAAGTCCACTTTACATTTGAGACACTGTACCTATCAAATGTAACAGTTGCTGATGAATTTTGTGTCGATTGACTAATCTATTAATTAAGTAATTGTTGGAGGTCTCCTGTTCATACTAGCCACCAAGAGATCCTCAGTCATCATTCTGTGAAAAAAAAAAATATATTCATACTTTTATTTGAAGCTAAGCAGTCTGAGTTACTCAAAACAAGTGGGTGTCATCCAACATTGAAGCATTTTAAGAACAAATTTCCCTGTACCCCATCTTTTACATTGGAAGCATGTTAGGAAGGGATCTCTTAATGGCCAGTATGAACAGGAGGAGGGATTACCACAAGCAAAACCTGTTTCAATGTTCATATGGGCACCCGACTATTGTTTTAAGACAGACTTGAAAAAATCTGAACTTATCCAATTTAGCGACACTATTCCTGTTAACAAAGCTGAAAAAAGTGAGACTGAAAACTGGCATCAAGGAGAGACTGGAGAGAGACCTCAACAGTAACAACACCAAAGACATGTGGCAGGCGATCCAGACCATTACAGATTACAAAAGCAGAAGTGTCCCCTTCATGTGTCAGGCCACGTTGCCAGGGTGGTCAGACAAAGTAGATTTAAATACAGCTCTTGGGCTATTAAATTATAAGTGGCATTTTTCACATTTTTCTGACAGTCAATTGACCACACTAATCGATTAATTGAGAAAACAGTAGATTAATTGATAATGAAAATAATTGTTAGCTGCAGCCCTATGGAACTGTTAAAACCATACTATCCCTCCCATTAGAACAGTGACTTGTAATTATTCCACAAACTAAATTAAAATCTGAGGGGGACAGAGCTTTTGTATGTGTGGCCCCTAAACTCTGGAACCACTTACTATATCATATTAGAACAGCTGACTCTGACTATTTTCAAATCTCTTTTAAAGACTTATTTGTATAATTTGACCTTTTTGTTGTAATCTGTATTTATTGCCTCCTCCTCCTTAATTATCCTATATTCTTGTCTATTGTGTGTTTTAATGGGTTTTATTTTATTATTCTTTTATTGCTGATTTTTGATGCGCTGAAAGTGTTAAGCACTTTATAAACCTCTGTTTTTAAAGTGTCATACAAAGAAAGATTATTATTATTATGAACAAACTTTTATTCTATCAAATATCATAAGAAAGCTGCAGCGTGTGTTATAAACCTTCAAGCTCCATAACTAGTGACTCTTTTCTCCACTGTTGGCAAGCGCTGACACCACAGATTGTTTTTTTTTAAGCCTTTTATTCAAACAAGAGTGGTTTCTGCCTGGACAACCAAACACAGATAGAAAAGAAGGGACATTGCCATGGCACAACTGACTGACAGCCTCACCCTGCTGGGACTTTCCACAGCCTCAGCTTGGTCTGGCCTGCCTGACACAGTGAAGAGCTGTGCACCTGTTATTTAGTCCTGTGTGGGACCGTCACCTTAGCTTTGGACGTTTGTTCTGTTCAGTTGAAATCTACCAGAGGCTACATGAGTGAAAAAGAACACTTTATATTTAAGGACAAATGCACTGTAAACACTTTAAAGTCTCCTCCAACTCTAATGAAACCTCAGGTGATCATATTTGATTGAGCTGTATTTGGGATGCCTTGTCACTACTGACATGTTTATATTAGCCACTCACCAGCACGTTGCTAATTTTAAGATCATCTCTGATGAGAGGAGATGACTAAATGGTAAGCAAGGAGTTTACAGTGAACGTCTGTGAGCTCAGCTGGTTGCCCCAATCTGAAAATGAAAGCCTGGCTCTGACACTTATTCTCCTCTGCCAAAAATAACATGCAGCTCCTGACCATCTGTGTCAGGTCCACCAGCTCTTCCAATTAAAGCCACAAGAAGGATTAACAGCAAGTAATACTGCACTTCTCTGGAGGACAAAGTAAAATTAAGTTTTATTAAGGATGAACCTTGATCCATGTGGATTGTTGTAGTTTTAGGTAGAAACAGATGAGTTAGACATACTAAAGTGGGAGGATATACAGTCAGTTATCACTAAGGCAATGTCAAATAACAGGATCTACTGGGCAAATATTAAAATAAAACAAACTACGTACACATTCTTTTTTAGTGTTATGTAATATGAGGCTATTATGAACAACAGATTATAGCCTAACTGCCAATGAAATATTATTTCAGGGGTTGTAATGTTAGATTCTTTACTCAAACTACTGTTTCCAAGCTCAAGACATTATAAGATTACATTTTTCTACATTTTCAAAAGTCACACACTCTGATGAAATTGTGAAATCTGGGATATTTCAAATTCTGTCACACAGTGAAGGATGATCACGAGACAAGGAGCACAACGGCGAACCAACCTCAACTTCCTGTACTAATATTTCCTTCACAGTCACAACCTATCTGTAAAACTCTGCATCTCGATAAGCTCAAAACACTGTGAATGATAGAATTGTAGTGTAATACCACATGGAAGTTGTCCAATGCCAGTTGGGTTTTTGTCCTTGACAAATTTATGAAGCTTTTCATCTCTAATAATCTGACTCTTATTAACTGAAAACCTCGCAGCATCCAGCTGAATTCACCTTTTCAAGGTTTCTGGGTTAAAAATTATACATACTTCTAAGAGACGAATTCATAATTAACCAAATTGTTCTTTAATTTTGCATCATTAAAGATCTTTGAAGTAACTCTTCCATGTGGCTGACCTGTTTCACATACAGTACATGCGATATGAGGAACAATGAGGGGAATATCACACCAAACTCCATTCAAAATTTTGTCACTTTAACAATGCCCTGCTTATACCAAATAGTAGGTATAAATATTACATCTACAGACATTTCCAGATCATCAGGAGCCACTCTTTAAACTAACCATCAAACATGGTTCCCATCACTCTCTACCACTGCTTGTCAAATATGGTGTGCCACAAATAAATGGCATTTCCAAATGCCAAAATATCACTTTAATTTTATACAAGGTAATGTTTCTCACCAATGATAACAAAGCCTCCATCTACTTCCCTCTCGGACGTTGACTTCTTTGAGTCTTTACGGAATCCAAGGAAACTGAACATGATTAGCCTCTGTGAACAGATGAAATTAAAGGTTAGACAACCAGTCATTGCGTTATGTGAGCTGCAAGTGTTCATTTGATCGACTTAAAGTGTTAGAAAAGATTAACTACACTCAAAAGTTCAACTGTTTGGAGACAGAAATGCTTCTCTTGCTGAGGTTTGACTTCATTTATGGGTTTGTTCTCAAAGCCAACAACAAATTTGAAAGCAGTTCTACATTTAAGCTACATAAAATTAAGATGATGAAGAAGAAGAATTACTTTATTAATCCTCTTGGAGGAAGTTCTTTTTTGTCACTTCACTGTACAGTTTACACACACATATAGGCCCGAAATACAAAAACAGGACCCATAAAGAGAGATGTTAGAGTGACAGAACAGTTAGGGGTTCGGTGCCTTGCTCGTTGTACGTTACAGCAAAGGTGAAGCATTATTATTTTATTATTTCAAATAAATCCACTTGAACTGTTTTCCTAATCTAAATTCACTGTGTGCTCTTAATGTCGCGGCGGTGCAACACGTATCGCTATTTGTTCCTATTTAACACAACACGGTAAAATGTTTAGTCTTTGGCTTCAAAGGCTCCTTTAACAGCCACTGCAGAAGCTGAGCCTCCAGAGAGTGAAAATGACGGACTTACTGTCGTTGAGTCTTGACATGAAGTTCACAATGCGGCCATAAAGTCACTTCATGTCTCCCTTGTGTTTTAGTTTCCGTTAGTTTGGTTCCATTTGGTTCCTTTCAGCTCGGTGTGGCTGTGCTGAATGTCAGTTTCGCTAAATTACTGTAAAACCACAGAATATAACCTATTTAATCTTCTGTCGCCACTTTCTCCACCTGACCTCATCCGCGTTGTTGTGTTGTGGTGCTGACGTCACTGGTCTCCATATCGTCCGTGTCCGTGTAGAAACTACAAATGCCGCCTACAGTTCCGTTACAAATAACGCTGCTGTCAGGAACATGTAGCGGAAGTACGTATTGATGTTTCCGGTGACTAAAATGTCAGAGCACAGCGGAAATGGCGCAGAAAAACTTGGATGCGTTCGATTTTAATTCCTGCGTTTGCCGCCCTTACAGCCCCCGCGGGTTTCCACCGTAAATGTACGTACTCCGCCCGCGTGGGCTTGCGTGTGACAAAATAGAGACCTAAACATTTCCCGCGCGATATCGCATTGTGCAGTGTTCAGTAACGCCAAACAGCAAACCCTCAAGATGGCAAACATACTGGACGTCCCGAAACCAAGAATAAACTGCGCTATGCTGTCGCAGCACATCAGCAGACCGGTGTGCTTCGTCGGACGGGTTGAAAAGGTCAGTGTTGGCTGAGTGAAGATGTTTAACGGTGACAAGCTAACCTGCGCTGTGAACGTCATTAACGGGAAGCGTTTCTTTTCTGTTCTGTCAGGTACATCCAACAGGAAAGTCGTTCACCGTGTCGGATGGAGAAGGAAAGATTGCAACAGTTGAACTTAACGAGCCTGTGAGTAACGTTACTCTTCTTAAATCTGTTAACGAATCAAACTGTAGCTTACTGCTGGAGTGTGACGTTAGCCGTCTGTCTTTGGTCACTTTTCGGCACAAACTTCTTAACTGGAAATGTTTTTCCAATTACTTAAAACACGTCCTGTAACATTAGAGGGAACATCCCTGATGTGTCACCCCCCCGTTTGCCCCTCAGTGTGTGTGCTTGGTCAGCAGCTAGAGGGCATCAACAACAAGATTATCTTATTATAACCCAGTGATGTTTTTTTCCTCTCCAGCTTGAAGAACAGCTGAGCGGTGTTGTGGAGACCATTGGTATGGTGTCCAACAAAGGAGCAATAATGGCCACCACATACAACATGCTACGTGAGGACAAGGGCATTTCTTTTGGTGGGTCTTCTTTATTATCAGTCACACACAGATAAACCCAGCAGCATTCATCTGTGGTGACTTCCAGTATGTTCTGTCCATTTGTCCCACAGATTTAGAGCTGTATAATGAAGCCCTGAAGGCCATCCATGATTTCCCCCAGCACTACCCTTTTGAAGTGGCTGCAAGTGGATGAGGATCACCGAGCGAAAATGTCATTCTTTGTTCACTAAAGATCTTCAAAGGTCTTCAGTTTTCTGTTGTTTGTTTCATGTGCCCAGTTGAGTTGAGTAAAAGTAGATTTGTACAAAAGAAAATCTGTTATATCAAGTAAGTTTTCTCAATAAAATGAAAATCAAATGGAATGGAATTTTTTTTTTTTTTTTTTNNNTTTTTCAAACGTTCTGCATCACCTTCTCAACGTTTTGCTCAAAAGGCCTCTCCAATTGAGCATAGAGGATCATTCTTGACTGTGGGATCAGTATTAAAGGTCCGCTCACTGGCTTTATAGGGGCTTTCCAGCACACCTCGTGCTCTTCAACGAATGGAAAGTGAAGCTAGTAAGTGGACCTTTGAGTTGAGATCATTATGTTATACAGTCTGTTCAGTGTTTCTAATGGGCAGAAAATCATTCTGAAACCAGAATAAGGTCAATATCCATATATACGCTTGTCTCTTGTATGAAATGACTGTACTGTATGATGAACTGGTCAAAGGTCACATCTTTCACCTTTCATCTCACTCGCTCATCTTGCAGTTTTCATGCTTGACTTCAGTGTAGTTGCTGTGGCTGCTTTGACCTTCAGTAAGTTTGCTGTCTGTTGTTGGGTAAAATGTTCATGTCATGTAGAAACTGTCCCTGATACAGTAGCTAGCACACATTGGCTGCCCCATTAAATATAATGATGCTTTTGTACTTTGTTAGCATTTGAGAGAGGAAAAATGACAAACACAGTTACAGTATTACAGTGCAGTAGTAAGTTGCCCCAACAAAGGAAATAAAAGTGCAGGGGAAATTGATCACAGGAGAGCATTACATACTGATACATAAATACACATGAATCATAAACAAAAGTCTTAAATCTTGTGTCTTACCTGCCGTCTGCAGTAATTTTGCAAAATGTCTTGATAGCAGGCTGTTGGGAGACGTTATACACCTGTAATCTAAAAGTGGGATTGCTCATCAAGCTCATCGTCTCCTAATGGACAAGTGTTGATTTTAGCAAAAACTTAAATGAATTAATAATTTTTCATTGGTTAATTCATCCATCCATTTTCCATCCAGGACCAGGACATATTAACTCAATTATTCTTATACTGCTGAGAAGTAGTGACAAAAACTGACAATGAATAAGTCTAATTGTAACATTTTTTAGTCCATGTAGTCCATCATACCATCATACTTAGGACGGTATAACAGGTGAAACAGGTATTAAATTGCATTCAATGTGGCATGAAAAAAGGTTTTAAAAAGTGTCAGATTTACCTGCAGAAACCCTGACGGACACATCTGCTGGGTGTTTGTATCGGTGGTGAAAGCTAGATAATTCTTCTAAGGTTCTAAAATGTATCCGCAGCAGAATTAGTGCTGCCTAGTCCATTCTGTGTGCACAGTTATAGGAAATATCTAATAAATCTAATAACCATAATGGGGAGCAGGGGGCAGTGTGACCATGAGCTATTCCTGAACCAGAAAGCCTCCAGAGGAGGGGGGGAAATGTACTCACACATACCTTCAAGTCCATTTGTTCTGTTTAATTGAACCCAGGTTCAGTGTTCCATATTTCCCAATTCCCACCTTAATGAGATTAGCAAGAGTAAAGAGAGCAATACATTATCACAGTAGTATTAAATGTCTAAACTACATTCACAGTTGAAACAAATCAGAAGCATTGGTTCTTCTTTTGCAAAGATGAAAGCTGTTGTCTCTTGCAAGGACCAATCAGGTCCTTAACAAAGGAATCGATTTTCTAAGTGTGAATGCTTCCAAAGTATTTATCCAAGAAGTAAAGTGCAGTAAACTAATGTCTGATTTTTCATGTCTGATGTTCATTCTAATTTGACAAAAAATCTCAACTTTAGGTTTGTTTACAAGTGTGTGGAGGTTGCTGAGTTATTTTGGGTGAGATTTTGTTTTTAATACAAAACCGAAGCTCCATCTGCTGAGGAAGACTGTGAGATGATGCTGAAAGCTCCAGTACTCCAAAACATAGTAAGTGGACCTTGTGTTGAGGTTTATCTTGTCAAACTACTGTTTATAAAGTCAAAAATGAATTTCATGCTCTAGTTTATTTCCATTATGATACAGCTTTATTTCAGTTAAATTTTACTTTTTGAACTCGCTCATAACCTCGACTTCTTTTGTCTGTTAACCAGCCTAACATAACACCCACCCTCTGATATACTTGTTTTATGTGCACCATAGTATGATTTATTGATATCTGAGTGCATGTGTGGGACACCTCAGGGGAATCAAACCCTTGACCCTGACAGTGACGGAGCCCTGCCTAGCTCAATGAGCTACAAGATCACATCATCGTGGTTTTGGTTATAGCACACTCTGCTGGTTTTAAATGGTCCAGACATACAGAGCTGCAGCCTCTGAAGGGCCTTTGTCAGTCTTCAAAGTGGCACTGAAATTCTGTAGTATTGTTCTGTACGTGTAGTTGTATTATAAAGTTAAACGACAGTTACTTTGTGAGCACAGTTAAAAACTAGTTCCCATGAAAAAAACAAGCACAGCAGAGTGGGCTCTTGCTTTCCTCCATATCCATAAAACTTACCACTGCTCTCCTCTCATGTAATCTTCCCATTTTTTTAAACGTAATCTCTGCTGTCTGAAACTATTACAGCGTTCTCTGTCCTGCTGTTATCACAGACATGTCTCAGCCAGCTGCGACCCCTCCACTCACTCATGGACTTTCTGTCACAAATGTTTGGTCTCCAAGCCCAAACTGATGAATTCTGTCAAATTGACTATTTTCTACTGGGCCCTATGTAGACCAGTGGTTCCCAACCTGGGGTCGGGACCCTCCAAGGGGTTGCTAGATAATTGTGAGAGGTTGTGAGATGAGAAAAAAATACGTGTATCTGCTTCACTAATTATGTTTATTTTTTGTGACTTTTCTCTAATCTTTGCTTTTTTTTTAAATCTAAGAAGCTTCAAATAAAATTAAACTATACTTCAAATATTCAACTCAAACACCACTTGTGACAAGGGACTGTGAGAAGAAATTACTTCCTATTAAACTGTCACAAGCCAAAACATTAGACTCATTTATGGCTGCAATTAAGAATAACATTCGTTATTTATCAATTTGCTCATAATTTTTTCCCCTTTCCATAAAGCATTTGGTCAATAAATTGTCCAAAATACTGAAAAATACCTGTCAAAAAAAAGTGCAGTCTCACAATAAACTTGTTCTTTATACAAGAGTTGCTGGAGTTTTGATCTCTTCACACTTTTTTGGGGGGGAAAAACAGCTAGCCTGGCTCTGTCTAAAGGTAACAAATTGCACCTGGTTTGTTTAATCTGCACAAAAACCAAAGTGTGAAAACATCAAGTTGTTTTACAGGGGTTATGTGACTGTTTCTCAGCCCAGGCACAGAGACTTCCTGTTGTTACTGTGAAGTTGCCAGGCAACCAGCTGAGACTCCAGTTATATAACATGTTAATTAATGAGCTTAAGAGATGTTGGTAGGCAATTTTTTTTTCATCTTTGGACAGAGCAAAACTACCTGTTTCCCCCTGTTTCCAGTCTCTATGCTAAGCTAAGCTAGTCAGCTGCTGGCTATAGCTTCATATTTACCATTCAGAGTGGTATCAAATATGCTCATATAACTCTTGGCAAGAAAGTGAAGGAGCATATTTACCAAAATGTCAAACTAACATTATAGAAGTATTATCAGAAAAATATTTCAACAAGTACTTCTCATACAGAATGGCCCAGTTTAGTGTTTTATTCATTATTATAGTATTGGACTATTATTACGAATGCATTAATGTGTAAGTAGCATTTTAAAGTTGTAGTGGGTCAAGGAGCAGCTAATTTAACTGGTAGATACTGGTATATAGTTGAATTTACTGTATCACTGTAACAATGCATCATTAAAAAAATGTATTGAACTTTTTCAGGGCACAGATTATTAACAAAAAAGCATAAAATAGATAGGACGAAGACATTTTAGAGCTGAAATAAAATATGTATGTAGTAAAATAAAGATGCTGCAAAATCTTAATCTGCAAAGTAATACAGCTGTTGGATAAATGTAGTGTAAAAAGTACAATATTTCAGAATTGTACTTGAGTACAGTACTTGATTAAATGTACTTTGTAGTTATTTTCCACTACTGACAATAGAAATTGTGAATTTATTAGGACTGCAATATCTTTTTGATATTGATATTTTGATATAACATTTTCTGGTGGGTTTATTATTAAATTTGTGAAGATTTATTTTTATTTATTTTGACTCTTAAAGTTATTGAGATTGAGTATTTGATGATACATTTTCAGTGGATCTTGTAATGAATCGGTATGTAACACAATCCAGTTTTTCCAGAGCCCTTGGGTTGAGTGTTGACAGGATTTTAATTTGTAAGTCTCATCCTTCAACAGAATGATAAATGCCAAACACTTCAGAATTGTGACATAAAATGCGATCTAGGAGGAAATGATCACAGTGAAATATAGCTGTATGGCAAACCAATGTATGGATGTGTATATCATTACCAAAGAGGCAGGGTGATAATGTCAACTGCTGTAAAAGAACTAAGTATATCCCGGCCACATTCAGCCTGTTGATGGGTGGGAGAGCAGTAGCCTGGAGGAAGGCAGCTGCCGTGTCCCAGCAAGTCGAGACACTGCTGTTAATGTTGCAGCATCTGCTCCATCTGCTTCCACCCACAGACACTATCGCTTCCATCTCACACACTTTGTCATGGAAATGTCTTCATTTTCTGCCACTGCTTGTCCTTGTCAAATACTGCACACACACTCTTTTTTTTAGTTTACTTTGGCTCATGAACTAAATCATTTTACAGTGTTGAAACCTGCATTTTATCCCGATTCAGTAGGGAGTGCTCATAAGTTATTTTGTCACTGTAAAATGTCCCTGTCAGGAAAAACGAACATTATCAGATCAGATTCTTTAAACTCTCCAGATATTGAGATCAGCACAGACCTCCAAAATCCAGTTTCATTCAGGCTATATTTTGAAGACATCCCCTTCGGCTCTTGGAAATTGTGATTCTTTCACTGTTTCCTGACATTTTATATACTAAACAATTCATCTATTAATAAAAAACAAAACAAAACAAACAAACAAAAAACCCCATCTGATTAATTGACAATGTAAATAATTGTTAGTAGGAGCCTGAAACATGGATATCTGATATGGATTATTGGAAAACTAACACCAATACAGAGGCAGGCTAAAGCAGATATTTTAAAGATATTTTTTAAATGTATTATTTAGGCCTCTTAAGGCAGCAGAACAAAGTGAAAACACAACATATTATTGGGCTTTTTAAAGTTGCTATGGTGTTAGCAAACAGTTTTCTATTTACACATTCAGCAGACACACAGCAACATTAGCATTCATTTGGAGTTGTGTTTCTGGCCACCTGATGAATGAAGTCCAATATTCAGTCTCCTTTTAGCTCTGTTTTGGTCTCCACCAGCTCCTGAGAAAAATGGCTTTTCAGCTCTTTAGCTGCTAAATGCTCCACTATGCTCACTAGTTATTGGGTAACTTTGTTTGTCTCCCTGATGTTTGGTGGTCGGCAGGTTGTGTACGGTGGGTTTATCCTGAAAGCAGCTGCCTGCTATCTGTGGTTCAGAAAACCAAAACAATTAGCTAAAAGAGGCTAAAAAGCTCTGTAGAGCTTATGGAAGTGTAGTTGGTGATAATTTTGTGTGAATCCATCACAATGTGTGACACCTTTCACATTACAAATAATCATTTAATCCATTGTTAATATAAAAATATTGATTAGTGCAGCTTTAAGTTGGTATGTAACATCTTTGAAATGGACCATTTTTATACTTAAGTATTCATTGTTTCAATTCAGAACTTTTCAGCGTTTGATTCCTAATGGGGAAACTAAAACTATTAAGTGAAATTCTTTGAGTGAGTTAAGACCTCCACAGGCAGAATGAGGCACGTTTCATGGCAGGTTTTACAGACTGACACCACTGAAACTGTCAAATAAAATGATCCTCTTGATCCTGTTGGTGGGTCCACACTAACTGGACCTTAAAAAGCAATTATCTACCCAATTCATGCTCCCACTCATATATCAGTGCCGGCCTGTTTCTGTTTGCCTTTGTCACGCCGTGTAAGTCATTATCTGTCATAATAATGTAAATTCTCCTCTTAAGGTTATTCCTTTAGAAACCTTTTTTCTTTTTTTTTTTTGGAGGCCTGGATGTTTATCATGCCATTCTGCTCTGCTTGTTAACCCCGAAATGACCACAATAACTCCTAGACTGAGCGATGGATCTTGTAAAACTCACTGTGTTTAACCCATTAGGGTTATTAGTTCATATCCTACATACCAAGGTGGACACTGAGATTTTTTTATTCTGAAGTTCCCCATGAATATAGCAGCTCCTCATGATACAATGTGAGCCAACATGTCTAAAACAACCTCGGCATATCTATCACATGCCTATCAGGGCCCCTGAGCAGGGCTTTAGGACCGACCGTATGAAGCTGTCAGGCCTGCCAAAGTCTGAAGTGCCACAGGGAGCTTTAACAAATGATCCAAGCATGGCAAGTTCAAGAAGACTTCATACCTGCAAGCACCTCATGTAAGCATTCACAGGCTCTAAAACTGTCTCTGCAGCACGGTACTGCAGCAGATATATAGTGGTATGTGGCACTTTGAAGTTACATTTAAACAATGCTTTTTTTGTTAAAGAATAACCTTGAGTTCAGCTCAGCTAAGGTCTGTTTGATTTGTGCCTCAAACACAGTTGTTTGAACATGTCTGAGAACTATATACTGATAGAACAATGAGACATCCCTCGCACCGACGACAGAAAACTCCTACATATCAAAAAAATGGTTACATTGATTGTTAGAGTTCAGCATTGGCCTCATGCAATCCCACTGTTTTTGGGAAGCGAACACAGCAAGTTTTATTTGTTTATAATGTTTAATGTCAGGCAGTATTATTGGGGATATTAAATTAACTTAAATGTGTATAGAAATACTTCCAAAATATTAATTTTGATACACTCAGTTCACGTGAGTCACAAAAGAATCAGTTTCTAACCTACTCTAAGTAGTATCTAGCCATTCACATACTTTTATGTGCCAAGGTTTTGAGATATTTGTCAGAGATTTATGCCTCCTTGCTGGTACCATGGATGTGAATAAAATGTACTTTATGGTACTCACAGCATTTGAAATATTACATTTAAAAATGTTGCATGTTGCAGTTGCTTTGAATATTCTGCCAAACCTCACCATTAACAGTTTTTACTGGAAATACTTAAAAATGAAAAATATTAAAACTAAACTCCTGAGTTGAATATTGTTGATAGAGTTGGCATTTTAGTGACCATTCAAAAGACACAAGTCAATCACAAAGACTTTAATGAAGGCACAAACATCATCAAGTAAGATTTGTTGGATTCCCTCCTTGCCACAGTGCTACTGTCTGGCTTGCTTTTGTCTTTCTTGATATCAAATCTTTCCCATTGCCACATTGAGACACATAAGATAAAACTTTGATCCAAGCAGAGAAACTCTGCCATGGTGGAAGCCAATACTGGTGGAAATAACAATGTTTAATAATACACAACACAGCCATCAACGCCATGGTGATCAGGGGCAAGTATGTAGGATGTAACTAGGAGATAGTAACAGATTATTCTCAGGCATTGATCAGGAAGTAATGTATTTAGCCATATTTTGGAGAAGTCAGTTATGCTGCAGAAGTGGTTTGAGGAGTTTCAGCATTTTGGTACCTTTTTTCACCGTGAGAACTTGGAATCACAGTGACAGAACACCAACAAACAGGACACACCACGTTAGCAGCAAGTGTATGTCAGGCGAATTAAAAGCAGTACTAACTGCTTACCAGCAGGTATGTGTGAGAAGCACAGACTGGGGCTGTGGTCAGCCAGTGTTCTGCACTATACTTGGTATGATAGTTGCAACCACAGACGGGGGAGTCAACATAGTAGACCTTGGAGTCTTGCCTAGGCTTTTTCTTCATGGTTAGGGAGGGGCGAGAGCCTTCAGCTAAACCAAACTTTGACATTTTTGTGAAATTTTTCAGAATTTTGGTTTGGACCTGGTATTCAGTGGTTTTAAGTTGGCAAAAAAGTGTATTTTCCAAAATGTCACAGTGGTCCTATAATACTTTTATACTCTTTTTTTTTTTNNTTTTTTTAATCTTGACAAAGAAACATAAGGTCTGGTAGTAGTATCTGGACAGAAAGGATCAGGCCCGTCCGACATCCAGGACATGATCAAACCATACACCCCAGCCTGTCCACTGCAATCTACTACTGCCAAAAGACTTGCTACTCCCTCCCTACGAGGGGGGCTGAATTACCACTCAACAAATTGATGTCTGTTTGCTGTCCTGGCTTCACAATGGTGGAACGAGCTCCCCGTTGACATCTGGTCAGCAGGAACTCTACACATCTTCCGTCGCAGACTGAAAACCCATCTGTTCACACTGCACTTTGGCCCATGGAAAAAACAAAAGAAAACTCCCTGTCTCTTGTTTCTAAATGTAGCACTTGGAGCAGTAAGAAGCAATTCAGCTTATTTGATGATGTTGATGTACTTGCATGATTCTTGCAATTTTTGGGTTGTATCCACATGGCTGGATGCACTTAAGTCGCTTTGGATAAAAGCATCAACTAAATAAATGTAATGTAATGAATTAATTGCCTCATTCATTTAGCTTTTTTGGATTACTCTCGTGCATGTAGGAGCTGTGAGGCTTTGGCAGATTTCCTGCCCACTATTAGCAGCGTTCCACATGGCCATGCTTGTGTCCAGAAAGTGTCTGGGCGTGCAGCCTTGTGCTGTAAAAAGCCTGTTGGTCTTATCAAAATATGTTGAACTGCGGCAGGAAGCGCCCTCTAAACTGCCAGTCTGGTATTGGTGTTGTTGCCGCCTGGCTGTGTTGTCTTAGCACAGAGCTGTCTGCAGACAGTGTGCCACAGCCAGCATTACCACCAGTCTCTTCCCATACAGTCAGCAGCATCAGGCGCCCAGGCCTGGTTTTTCCATGCACACCCTGTCCACTGGTTCTTCGTATGCATGATATACAGTATGTGTTACATGTTACATGTAATTTCACAAGCTTTTTAAAACTTAGTATTACTTATTATTATATTATATTATTATATTTTTTCTTATATTATTATAATACTTATTATTTTCTATTTGTCACAGTGGTGAAGTCAGGGCCAGAAAAGCCTTATCAGGGCCCTAGCCAATGGTGTTAGGAATGTAGTATGTCGCACTAAAAGTATGACAAAAAAAGTAGTATTACTGTATCGGTTGAGCATGACTCTTAACCTTGAAAACAGCAGAGGACAAAACAATCTCCACTGAAGGTTCACTTACACACTTGTTCTGGAGCTTTCAACTGTATCATATTGTCTTCATTTGTCAAGTTGATCTTGAAAAAAAAGCCAAATTGAAAGACAAAAGTCCTAAAAGTTCTCAAAATAATGGAACGTTTAAACATCTACAGTTGTCACAACTGTGAATTTGTTTTAACTACAATAAAAATAAGATACTATTTTTACAGTTTCCACGCTTTCGAAACAGCAAATATAAAACTTATATCTTATTAAACTCTTAACAGCTTAAAGGACCAGCTGTGCCACTAAAGCTGGTTAAAGTAGGCATAGAATGACATCTTTAAAGCTGCACCAATATTTATTATTATACTTATTTAATATTTTCATATTAACAATGGATCAAATGACTGTGTGTGAAGGGAGTTGCTCTTAGTAGCAAACCCACAGAGCATCAGACTCTGCGGTTCCCCTCAGCTCCCCAGAACCTTTCAAGTGGTTTAAGAGGTTCATTTATTTATCATTATACAACCCAGGATTGTATAACCAAATGCAAGCTGTAGTCCCTTCAAGCTACACACACAGACGAAACAAAAAACTATTAATTATGTGAGTACTGAGGATGAATTGAAAAGTCTCACTGCCTGAGGAGAGAAGCTGCTCTGGAGTCTGGTGGTACAAAGGGACGGACTGGGAATAATAAATGGCCCTGGGCTTTTTGACTCAGACCGGCCCACCAGCCGTGCACAAACCATGCCAGTTTGTAATGTTTCCAGTCAGGATGCTTTCTATTGCTCCTCCGTAAAAGTTAACAAGAACTTGGCATGTCATCTGCCTTCTTAAGTTTCCTTAAGAAATACAGCCATTTCTGAGCTTTGTTTATCAGGGTGGAGCTGTTTGATGTCCATGACAGGTTCTTTGTGATGCTGATTCCCAGGAACCTGAAACTGTTCACCTGTTCCACCTCAGCTCCACCGATGTAGACAGGAGTGGGTGTCTTCATCTCCTTTTTTCTAAAATCAATGATCAGCTCCTTGGTTTTGTTGGCTGATGATGGTGATGTAGTCCGCAAATGTCACAACAGAGTTCTCTCCATGTCAGTGACTGCAGTCGTAGGTGTACAGCGTGAACAGGAGGGGGCTGAGCACAAAGCCCTGGGGGGCTCCACAGTTAAACACTAAAGTGGAGGAAGTGTGACCGCCAATCCGAACTGGGGGAGATTGTGTTAAATGCTGAGCTGAAATCAACAAACATTCTGATGTAGGCTAGGAGTTGTTATTTTCAAGGTGTGTGAAGACTGAGTGGAGGGCAGTGGAGATGTCATCCTCTGGGGATCTGTCCAGTCTGGCTTGGATGTTGTCTTTGATGTGCTGGAGAGCCAGTTTCTCAAAGCACTTCATCAGAGGTGAGTGCCACAGGGTGGTAGTCGTTTAGACACTGCGTTTAGACTGTCGTTTAGACTTTTTGGGTACAGGGATGATGGTGGCTGTCTTGAAGCAGGTGGGAACACTGTCCTGTGACAGTGAGACGTTAAAAATGTTAGTGATGACATCAACTAGCTGGTTGGCTCATGTTCTTAGTACACGGCCAGGGATGTTGTCAGCAGGATTTTTCTCACAGAATCGCTGTGGATACTGACAGTGGCCGGTCCTCTGCAGGCAGAGTAGACTTGACAGCTGACTCTTTGTTGAAGAGATCAAAGCGAGCATAAAATGCGTTAAGCTCACCTGGCAATGTGGCCTCACACATGATGAGGGCTCTCCTGCTTTTGTAGCCTGCGATGGTCTGAATCTCAGAAGTTGGTGGAGACCAAAACAGAGCTAAAAGGAAAGTAAATATTGGACATGGCTCCAAATCAATGCTAATGTTGCTCGTATTTGCTGGAGGTGTCATTTGGCAACTGTTTGGTAACACGTTGGCCATAACATCTTTAAGATAAGATGTGCTGTGTTTACAGCTTGTTCCGCTGCTCCCAAGTGGTTCATTGTGGTTTTAAGGTCACAATCAACCAATCATGGAAAACCACCTTAGCCTACCAACCTTTTAATTTGCCAGAATAGACACTATCTGCTTAATAAATGCTATTATGCAGATAGTTATGTCTATAAATTTGTATGAGGTCAGTTCAGAGTTTTTTCCAAGCAGTAGCAAACTGATATGCTATATAAAGAGGTTCTGTGAAGGAATGCTTTTTCTAAGGTTCCAGGTAATATTTATTAAATGATTGTTAACTTTTTGCAGAGAGAGCAGCAGGTCTCAGACATATCCATGATTTATGTTAGGAATCGGGCATGAGGCCTTATCTGAGCCTGTCTGTATGAATTATGGGAGCAGCTAATAGAACTTTCTCACACTGACATCCTCCAGGTACAGCTTCTCACTGCCACTCAACATTCTCAGGTTGCCACTCAGCATGTATGACTCCATAAAGATTAGGTTTAAAACATCCTAAATATTCCTTTTACTCCATATTTCAGTCTAACCCCAGACACTGGCCTAGTTCTCCCTCCATGTTCTGTCTTCCTCACCCTATAAGTCATTTTTAGTATATACTTGTTTTGTATTCGACTCAGTGGCTCATGAGCTGACCGTTGCTCAGAGTTTTTCTTCCCAGTGGAAGATAGTTGCAGTAACCTGTATGTGGATCAACACCATGTAAAGTGCAAAATAAAGAGTATTTTGCATTAGTAGGTGATTTCTGAGTCAGGAAGTTTTTCAAGTTGCACTTGCTGCAGTGAGGGTGCAATAATTTTAATAAAACAAATATTATTTTGAAAATGGTGAAAACACACAGAGCTAAAAGGAGAGTGACTTAATTCATCAGGTGGCTAGAAACACAACTCGCTTTCGCTCTGTGACTGCTGGATGTGTAAATGGAGCTAACACAGTAGCCATAACTTTATATGGTGATAATAGTATGTCACTGTTGTGTTTACAGCTTGTTGTGCTACCCCTGAGTGGCAAAAAAAAAAATCAGCTGCACTAATTTGCACTAATCAACAATTGTACATTAGTAATAGATCAAATGATGATGTGAACATGTTTTCTTGCAGTGACAAACACTCCATATAACACTTTGTATACAAATATCAGGAATTTAAATGAATTCTATTGCTAACAGGGAGCCAGTGTAGGGAGGCGAGAATGGGACTTATGTGGTCCCTCTTTTTTGACCTTGTCAAAACTCTTGCAACAGCATACTGAACTAGTTGGAGACCGGATAGGAAGACTAAGTGATGCCAATAAAGCAAAGTTGCAGTAATCAAGGCAGAAGGATATGAAGGCATGGACTCTCTCCAAGTCAGAGGTACAGAGAGTGGAGTTTGGAGTGAGTGGGGAGATGAATGAAACTTGATTTAACTACCTGATTGATTTGTTTGTTGAATCGAATCGATCACGAAAGGGGACAATGTGCCAAGATGAGGAGAAATCATGGAGGTTAAATGCTGAGGTCTAAATAATATCACTTCACAACACTTCAGATTTATTCTCATTGAGCTGGAGAAACTTTGCAGCCGTCCTGGATTTTATGTCTTGCAGACAGCTATTGAGGTCAGTGAGTTTGCTGTAATTATTATAGGCTAGGGGGAGGTATTCCTGTGTGTCACCCACATAACAGTGTAAAGAATGGTTGCGTTTTTGAATAATGTGATCTATGGGAGCATAAACATGTAGCAGAGAAATTGACTAAGTATAGAACACTGGGGGACCCCATAGGGGAAAGACACTGAGGATGAAGAGGAGATGCAAATTGAGACAGTGAAGGATCTGTTGGATACATTTGAAGACAACCAGTTTAAGGAGGTCAGTTATTACTCTCAGTAATGCAGATTCAGCACTGTGAGGAGCTCTAAAACCAGACTGGAATTTTTCTAAAATGCAGTTTTGAGCCACGTAAGGCAACACTTCTTCAAGGATTTTAGACTAAAGGACGTAAAATTAACTCTATCTTAAAAAGATACATTATGCTGCTTACACATTAATGTGTCACTAATAATAATTTAAATAATGTAATAATGCAATAATAGAGCACTCTAAAATCATTAATAGTACTTCTTTTTCTTCTGTACATTTTGATAGCAGGGCTTTTATTTGTAAAGGAGTCATTTCATATTCTTGCATTGGTGCTTTTTGTTAAATAAAAGATCTAAATACTTCTTCCCCCGCTGTATTTTGACTGGATACTGGATCTGCCCTCAGTCATGGCTGCAGAAGAGTAAACTCACTTAAACCCCCTGTACCCACCTTTACTAGCTGATAATGATTCTTCATTTTGTGAATTGAATAAAAATCTAAGCAAGCAGTATAAAACTCGAGTAAATTAAAGATATTATTTGATGGCAAAGAAAAGTGATTCAATTAGAGTTACAGTTAATAAAGTTACTAAATAATGGAGGGCGTCTTTGATGATCATTAGCTAGACTTAATATTTTACCTGCCTGTTTGTTTAAATGTGATGTTTATAGATGCAGAAAACCAGTCTCTGGTATTCCTGGTGCATTCTCAGTCACTTCATTAGAATCACTAATTGAAATTTGGCTGCAGCTGCGACAGTTTGACAGAACGATTTGTCTTCAAAATAAAAGCAGAAAATCTTTTTTTCATAAGAAAGTCTTGGCGCTATGCAGAACTACAAACAGCATTTCCAAATATACTCCTAGTTACATAATTACATCATGACATTAAATATGAAATACAACTCTAACTTTAAATACGTACAAAAATAATCACAAGTTGCTTTGTGTCTCGAGTAAAGTTTTATTATGAAGGGAGTAACCGGAAGTCGTGGTGGTTGTAACGAGGGCGGCTTGTCACCGATGTGCTGCGGCCGTCAGAGCTGCTGCCGTGGGTCTCCCTGCCTCTAACGCTGCCACAGCACTACAGCGCCTGTTCATCTCACTGATGGATTAACCTGGAGATCTCACACTACACAGGTACGTGTCTCATGGTGCATCAAAGTTCGTCAAACTGCCAGTGACATGCTGATGTGGACACGGGCTGTTTTTTAAAAAGCTTTTGCCTTCTTTTAATTTATCTTTGAATAGTTATGCTGTAGTTCAAATACTCCTTCCAGTGAAGTACAATTTATCCAGAAACTAACAACCAATTACTGTGGCTGCTTCAGTGTGTGAGTTAATTAATGAGGGTCAATTAAATAAAAGATTCACCATTGCAAGACCAGGACCAGTCCTGTATTATTATTATTATGATTATGCTTATGCTTATTATTATTATTATTGTTATTGTTATTATTATTTTATTATACCAGACGTACCATATGTGGAAGTAGTAGTTGTGATTGCAGTGGCAATAGTAGTTTTTGTGGCAACAGTAGCAACAGAAAATCAAGGCCAATTTATTTGTGTAGCACATTTCATACAAAATATAACTACTGCTGCTACACTTGTACAGTAGGTAGGAAAAGCAGGAGTAGTGGTAGTTGTGGTAATGAGAGCTGTAGCGGAAGTATTTCTGTGGCAGCAGCATAGCAGTAGTAGAATTACACTAGAGCTATTATTAATAATAATAACACATAGTATTAGCAGTCATTTCAATAGTAATTGTAGTAGTAGAAATTAGTAATAGATATAGTAATAATATTATCAGTAGTAATTGCAGTAACAGTAGTGATAGTAGTGATTATGGGTGACAATATGAAAAAAATCCTTTATCATGGTATATGTGACTTTATATCACAATATCAATAAATATTGTGACATAAAATCAATTGAGATATTGTCAGTGTCTACAGTAACCACACAGGAATTTCTCTGTTTTAGCTAATACATCACATTTTATAACTGACAAATCAAAGCACTTCATCACATTGATGCAAAAATCCTACAAAATCCAGTGTTGCCATAAATCAATCCTGCTCAACATTCCACAGTGGCCTCACATACATCCAGAACTGGCTTTGCAAAATCTCTGATGGTGGATACATTTACATCATCTCACAGTATAAACCATCATATTGTCCAACCCTAATATACTAGCTGCTACTGTATGTACTAGCAGCTGCAGTGTGAGTATAATTACAAGCAGCGTTGGAAGGTAGTTGTGGTGATGATAGCAGTGGTAGTAGCAGTACTTATTGTAGTTGCAGCATTCATAATATGAACACTACTATTAGCAGTAGTATATAGTGATAAGTGCAACAGTAATAGTAGTTGGTAAAAGCGGATGTAGCCATAGAGGTAGAGCTAATAGTGATAATATCAAACAGCAGCTGTGATTATTAAGTGTGACAGGGATCTGGACCTGTAAACCTGCCTACCATCATCAAACGATGCTGAAGGAATTCAAGTGCGTCATCTGTGAGCAGTTGTTACAGTCTTGTCTCCCTCTTGTGTCGATGTGAAATCATTGCAGCGCTCTTAATTGAGTGTGGATGTGAGTGATGCTGCATGGGAGTTAGTGCCGATGCTGTCCATTGTTAAGTCTCATAGAAGCATAATTCTTCCTGCATAATTTTCTCTGCATTTTCCAGGCTGAGCAGGTGGACTGAACAATGACTATGCAGTGGCTCCTGAAGGTTTTGATCCTTACTTTGGCCCTGTCAAGCCCAACCAGATGCCAAAACAGAAGGAAGAAAGGACAGAGAGATGGTAACCAGGTCATCATCAATGAATCCAAAAGTAAGTGTTTGAAATAGCTGTGAAAAGTATCAGTGCTGTACATCACCTTGTCCAAAGATGCCATGCGCATACATTCGCTGTCCTAGAGTCACTGAGTGTGAATGCGTGTTAAGTGTTAAATGGCTTGAATCAAAAGAGTTAATATAGTTAATTAGAGATAATAAGAGATAATGGAAGTAATTTGTTTCAGCATTTAATTGCAGAAAAAATGAATGGTAGTCAGTCAAATGTAAATGTTGATCTGTACAGGGGATTTAAAGGAGTATGTGTTAGTATATAGTGCAACACTTTGATTGATGGCAGAGTTTCTGGTGAGTTGACACTGCTTGGAACACAAAGGATTTCATTAATTGTCACATCATGGCACTTTATGACAGATTCATAATGATCGTGCTGAACGTCAAGTGCTACGGTGCTATTTACAAGCTTCATGACAACACAGTTTAGAGCAATAAGAACCGTTATATTACCAGTGGTCAGCTGTGTCTCTTTCGCCTGTTTAATGTGGCTTTTTCTGCTGTAGCAGTTGAACAATGTAAACAAAACAATTGGAGACCATAATTATCTTCGACACTTTGAAAATTGTAGCCCTTCCAATGCTGGCTTTTTCAGGCCAATACCCGTATCAGTATTTGAGAGTAAAATAAAACATTTGATAAGTCATTAGTTTTCAAGATGTCTTAGCATTGACCAAAAGGAATTGTCCAGGAAAAGTTGAACCCAATGGTAGCACGAGATGAAAGATAAGAGTTTTACCAAATAGGAATCATCCTCTGTTCACCATGATAATTTATACCAAATGGTCAGTAGTTGTTGTTCTGGACTGAAGTGTTGGATCCCACCATTGCTGGTGGGACAATGGAGCCTAACACTTCCTGAAATATGCAGATACTCTGATAGAAGTTATAGAAGTTATAATATACCACTGCACCAACTGCCTGAAACCTCTTCCAATAAATGCTATTGGAGTGTAAGCCTGCTGTGTTTTGCCTCCTGCCTAGCCCTGATCTGCCCGGTGGAGATCATGTTCATCGTGGACAGTTCAGAGAACGCCAAATCTCTGCTGTTTGAGCGACAGAAGGAGTTCATCCTGCGCTTCAGCACTAAGCTCATGCAGCTTCACTCAGCCGGCTGGCGTCTGCGTCTGCGACTGGCCACGCTGCAGTACAGCAGCACCGTGTCAGTGCAGCACAACTTCAGAGACTGGCAGGACCTGGATGTCTTCCAGAGCCGGGTGGCCTCCATGACCTTCATCGGTCATGGTACCTACACCGCCTACGCCATCACCAACGCCACCCAGGTGTTCAGCCGCGAGACGTCCTCCAGCAGCCTGAGGGTGGCGCTGTTGTTGATGGATGGAACGGATCACCCGCGCAGCCCCAGTGCTGTGACAGCTGCTGCTGAGGCCAAGCAGCACAACATCAGGGTGTTCACCATCAGGCTGTCGGGCCTGCCCAAGGACGGTCCCATGGGTGCAAAACTACGATCCATTGCCAGCGCCCCCCCACAGCAGCACGTCCTCAGCCTTACCGACAGCCAGCTGGATCACAGACTCTTCAATGAACTGGTCAGTCATGTTTGTGTTAGGGTTGCATCGATGTTGTAGTCTGCAGTTAGGCTTCAGTATCACCTGAAGATTCACACATGATGTCGTTGCACTCACAAATCTACTGGCAGTCATAAGGAGAAGACAGATAGACATTAAAATAAGCAATCAAAACAGATGAAATACAGACAAGCAATGAAAGAAATGAAGGATTATATACACACACAGTATGCTGCTGACAGTGTTGAACACATAGTTGATGGAGAGAAGTTGTTATGTGAAAAGGTTTGGATTAAGGTTAGAGCACATTCAGACCATCAATAGCACCACAGCAAAAAATGCAGCCTCCTCATTCATTTCACTGAGACCAGTATGTGGTGCAGCAGGTGCCGCTGACTGAGGCAGGAGGCTGTGACTAAACATGCAAGGTAGGTCAACAATAAAGACAATGCAGGTTTCAAAACATTAAATAAGACATTGCAAATGTTACATGAGGAAAGAATTATTTATTATATATTTGTTAGGCCTCATGGATACACACAATGTTTTGATAATAAAACTTGAAAATAAACAGTTTAAGTTTACAATATAATTTAAATGACTGGATATGACGTGTACCTCTGCAGTGTGTTTTTATGCTGATCCAGGTTTATACTTCCTGCAGGACTGGACAATGAGTAACTCTCTCTTTTTTTCTTTCAGAACACAATTGTCAAAACCGGGGTAAGTACCATGACTTTTTTAACTAATATCGTCCCTGTGATTATTTGCTCCCAGGATCGTTCTCTGTGTTATTTTATGGCCTCCTTGGACACGGTTCTTACAGTAAAAAACATAAAGTTACATTCAGCAAGCTGTCAAAATTATCCTTGACAACAATGACAAGATCATTTTTAATTAGTTAACATTTGATTTCACATTTTCTCTTTCTTGCTTTGTATCTAAAGCACATTGTGGATTATTTTTGTTTATATTTTGCTCTTTTCCTATCTCTTTATTTCAGTGCCCACAGCCAAAGACCTGTCTGTGTGAGAGCGGGGAGAGGGGTCACCCTGGAAGCCCGGTGAGTGTATTATAGTATGCTCGTTGAAATGATCCTATACTATTTCTTAAGCAGTCTTTCTGTGCTAACATCTCTAACACAACCTGCGTTGGACTCATTTCTCAAAAGCACTGATATATAAATCATCACTTGTTACTTAATTGAGAAGTCACATAGGTAATACCCTCGGTGCACATCAGTATTAAACATCTTGTTGTATTGTATTTCATACCAAATGCACTAGCTGGAATTTTGTGGTTACTGTCCTATGAATGACCCAACCAGACCAGACAGTGTCAGTCTTTTTACTGGATGACTAAAATCTCACTACTGGCCAATAGCGTTTGGATTTTTTTTATTTCATTCCAATTTATCAACATTATGAATCTCTTGCTGACCTAAATTTACTGATTAAGTGTTGACCAACGGTTGACAGACCAACTGACCATCCCTGAGCCATGCCACTAGCTGACCAACTGATCCATTCGCTCAGAGAAAGTAAACTTTTCTATACTTTCTAGTAATAGTAAAGTATTAAATGTAAGGTGCTGTACTGGCCATATATCCTGCAAACATTTGGGTAATGTGGCACTATTTCTGTACCACCGTACTGCCCAGCTGTGGTAGTGTCTGCTGGCTTCTGGTTGACAGTCACTTCCTCAACCACACAGAGCCCAGTAAGCCTTACACAGTGGCTTGTTATCCCTGGATAGCTGGGGATTCTCCATGGGCTGGCGGCCTCCATCAGCAGGTGCGTCTGGCCTGCATCCAAAGCACTACAGGGAAAAGATGTGAAAGAGCAGTAAATGTTTCCCACAATGCAAGTGTAGCAGGTGGTGAGAGGGCCAGCTGAAAGGGCTGTTTTCACTGGTAGCGCTATTGAAGAGAGGCCCTTGGAAAGAAGCAAAGGTCAAGGATGGAAGATTAAACATGAGCAAACACAGGCTGCTGCACTGAGGTGGAGGTTTATGTTGGACTGGGGTTACAGACAGGTCGCACTGAGAATGCCCTACCTTTGCATACACAAACTAAAAAGGGGCCCAAATATTCTCATTCGGCACAATCTCTCCCTTTTACGTTTATCCAGGGGAAACCAGGCGAGCTGGGGTCTGATGGAGCTCCAGGTCCAAAGGGATCTCGTGTAAGTCTCTATTGTCTCCATAATCCAGTGCTGGTAACAGAAAGAATCCATGAAGTGTCGTTTGATGTGCTGTTTTGTCTGGGCTTGGTCACTCTAGGGGGAACCTGGCATTAATGGACGTCCGGGAATTGAGGGCCTTGAGGTAATCATCAGATATTTTTCTCAAGCTTCTCTTGCCTGGGTTTCAGGTTTTCAAGCTGTCATGTAAATCTGAGTGTGGTATACTGGAACCATGTCCATTATTGTTGTCTGTATTGTGCATGTTTGTGTCATTTATTGTATTCTTGTATGTATTGTGATTTACTATGATGTGTTTTTAACCAACCTGTGAAGCCGAAGACAAATTTCCACATTGTGGACAATAAAGATTATTATTATTATTATTATTCTGCTTTGAGAAGCATAAGGGGAGCTGTAAATTGACTATATTGAGCCTAGTGTTTCACCATTAAAACACTATACTGGTAAATAATGCAGTCTAGTAAGAAGTAGTGGGCCAATCTACCAGGCAAAAGTAGTTTTTAAGTCTACTCTTAGTCTTTTAGTTATTCTGACTGATTACACCTCTCCTCAGCTTTCAGGTTCATGTCTCTTTCACACTTAACATGTTTAAGAAATAGTGTAACATTTTGGGAAATATACTTATTAGCTTCCTTTCCAAGAATGAGAGGAGAAGATTCAAATGACTCTATTGTCTATGCAGTAAGTAGCCAATGGTAGCCTGATGGTTGGTGGACAGTCAACTGTCTGATATAAATTTTGAAAAGTTTAACGTAAAATGTCCCTTTCTATAGGGTCGACCTGGAAGCAAAGGGGAAAAGGTATGTATTGTTATTATTTTTGATATTATACATTTTAGAATTACATTTTTTATTTATAATGAATCACCATCCAGGTATGCAAATATCGTAAGATATCGTAAAGATAAGCAAATTCTTCAATGTATGAAAAAGATATGTCTTAACTATTTCTATTGTTAAAAGGCTCTGTGATTTGGACATATGAAATCCCATAAATACAGGTGTTGCCAGTTGCCATAGTTTCAATACTACAAACCCTGCAGACCTTGTGAGCAGCGTCAGACAGTTTCACTTGGCTCAGCGTCCAAATTAGAAAGTTGTTTGCTTCCCTTACCTGTATCTTTACTGGCTGTATTTTCTAGGGAGAATATGGTGAATGTGGTCCGCCTGGCAAAAAGGGAGAACAAGTAAGTTTCATAATTCTTTTATTTATTTCACTGCCATGATGACTTTTTGCTGTGGTCAAGTACAGTATGTGATTATCGTGATATTATATTAATGTCTTTCCTCAGGGTGCAGGTGGACCTCCTGGTTCAAGAGGCCCCAGAGGAGAGCAGGTGAAGTTTTTAAACTTTTTATCTTTTTTATCAATACTTTTTGCACATAATGTGTATATGAATGGTTGGGCAGTACATTGATATCCCATCATAAACAGAGCTTCAGTTAACGGTTTCACACTAACTGATCGTTGTAGCTAGCCAGGCTAGCTGCTTCCCCCTGCTTCCAGTCTTTATACTTACCTAGGCTAGCCACATCCTGACTCCAGATCTCTACTTAACACACACACATGAGACTGATATGGATGTTCTCGTCTCAGAAAGAAAATCAGAAAGAAATTGAATAAGTGCATTTCCCAAAATGGTGACAGATCCTTTTAAGAAATGTATGTAAGTGTATGGTTCATATTCATTCAAATTAGCAGACTTGGTGATTTATTGTTAGAGCTGATGTGTGGGGCCTTTAACCGGCAACGACAGCACACATATGAAATAGAGACATGTTTTAATTTAAAAGTTGAATAGAACTCTGTGCGTATGAGCCTTCATACCTGAACGGGTGTGTGGTCAAATTGAAAGATTCCTGTGTCCCGCCACATCCACACTGAAACAATCAGTGCTGCGGTGAAAGCCACACACTCCGAGTCCATCTCCTGCTCTGCACTTGTGGAATGTGAGCTGTGGATTAGGTCTTATCCCCCTCCTAATGTAGCCTTTCTAAAGCGGGGAATCCAAGCTTGCAATGTTTGGTTGTAGTCTTTGAGCAGACCTTGTCCCAGAGGATTAGGATTTGGGCACATGTTATCCATTCCCTCTCTCCTTAAATGCTTGATGCCCCCTTCAGCATCAGTAGAACAACAGCAGCCATCGTGAGAGTGCCACTAGGTTTCACGTCCTTCTGATCTGTCTCCAGTTCCCATGAAATCTACCTACACACACTGTCAAACTTTTAGCATAAACCTGTGATACCAAAGTATACACCATCACAGTATTAGTGTCCAGCAGTCCTTAAACAGCTTGAAAAAGTCTCAGTGTCATTCATATCTTCAGTATCAACTTCAAATTATGAAATTATCTCAATTTGAAGGAGTTTTAGGAGATTTACTACATTTACTACAAATCACATCTATTTTTATTTATTTATTTTTTCTCTTAGCCCCTCAGTATAATACAGGATTATAATAGAAATGCTGTAGTTCTAGAGTCCAGTGGTTAACTGTCTGCTTCCTAGAGCCTTCCCTACTTCACAGCAAACCTGTAACTGGCAGCTTCTGCGTTGTGTTGGTTATTAATGCAAATGTTGTGACATCATCTGTGGAGTTGATCTCCAAAGATCTTGTTCTGAGAAGGACAGATAATAATGCAGAACCTCCACACTAATAAAAAAGCCCTCTCAAGCTCCAACACAAATTAAATAATGTTATCTTAGTTTACCGTGACTTTAAGATGCTCCTTTAAAGCCTCATTTAGCTGTCGAAAACAACTTTAGAGGTGCCAGTCCAGTGAAATCTATATATCAATAGTTAAAGACAGACATTGTGATATTGGTTCAAGAAAAATGTATGCAATAAACTTAAATAATAGCATGAATTCAATGATGAATGGCCCTACCCCAAATCTCCCAGAGGAGAATAGTACAAAGGGAAGAGGTAAGGGGTGATGTAGAAGAGATAAGAGATAAGGGATGTGGGGCTCTGAACTTGAACCTCCCAGATAAACACTACTCCTTTGGAGGCCTTCCCAGTCAGATACTAACTATACTTTGACAGATTTTGTGTGTTTGCCATACAGATGACCTGCCTACACTTGCGCTGTGCTGGCCTGGTCAACGACACATTTCTTCTAATGCAACTGCTGTTGTGTTTGCCGGAAAGTATTTAGTATGCAAGAAACTTTTGCTTCCAAGAGAGTGTTGTTTTAGGGCCCCGTGGAGCAACCAGACGGAACTGAGTTCTGCAGACCTGGCACACCATCTGTAATTTTATATCACTCATCATCAGCACTTTAAACATGACTGATCTTGAATTTGAACCTTTTTATATTTGAACCTTTTACTGTCATAGAAAAAAACAATAGACCTTAATAATCATTGTATTTTAGATATTTGACTCATCTTTCATGTGGCCATTGGTTTGCAGGTGTTTCACTGTGATATGACAATCAGCTTGCAGAAACTTCATACTTGCTTGAGTCACATAATCTATCACAGTCAATATCACCCTGTTAGTGTGGGTAATGTATAGCATGGTAATGCATTAGAATGCTCTGATTGATTTGAAATATCAACAATATTGAAACTTTGACAAAAATCAAAGCACCCATCAGCAGAATTATCACTTCACAAAATAAAAATGATCCTTAATTGGCTTAAGAATGGATAAATTGACCATCTGATAAAAACCCTGACAGTTTTGAATGAATTTAATATTACAGTTTCATAAATCATTGAATTTCTGATTTCTAACATTTGAGGACAGAGTTTGTGTGTCAGACATTCATATACTCCAGTCACACTTAGATTCCAACAGAGGGCACTCACAGCGCACCAGTCGGTGCCACACACTTTGATCCCAGTGTTCTACATGTGTGATATGTCTGTCATGCATGATTAACAGTTAAATTAAAACATGATCTCCCCTAGTTTCAACGGTCTCTAAGGTGATTTGACATGAATGGAAAGTAAAGTCTGTCTGGAAGGCAGAATCAACACAATCACATTACCTTAAAGGGGAATCCCACTGATTTTACACATCAGTGTCTGTATACAGGTTTTGGGGAGTACTACTACATATGTGAAAAATGTTGTATAAAGCCTTTTGTGTCTCCGGAGGAAGCTGTATGAAGTCTGATAAATTGCCTCAAGTTATGTCACTTGGGTCACTGTTGGTTGGGGCTAAAGACTACAAGTTTGAAAATGAAAAAAACAACTGTGTTAGAAAGGTGTGGTGATAAAACGAAGTGAGCTTACTCTGTAGCCCACTTCTCTTCTCTGCTTGAGGCTCAAGGCTGCATTAGGCGCTAGACACACAACACACCCAAACCGCCAACTGAACTGTCGGCGGCCGACATGCATTGTGAGTAATGTAGGTGCCAGGTTTTGACAGGGAGGAAGACTGTGTGGAATAAAAAATATGATATCTCTGATTCTGCTGCATCAATTTTAAATCTTTTTTTTAATGTCAGCAATGCAAAGCATGTCAGTAAATAGGCCCAAACATGCAAGACAGTGGTACGGTCTTTTAGAACTATAAAGTCCTAAGATCAGTCTAGTTGTTTTATATGGTTATCACTGATCAATGTTATATTTCTTTTACCACACTGTCAGGTTTCCATGTGCTCGGGTTCCACTTCTGCATCAGTTTAGTGTATAATAAGCTCTCCAACATACAATCATATTTCAGTTAATGATGTCCTAACCACTGTGTTGATTCCTTGCTGACTAACAAGTAGTTGCTCCACAAAGTGTCATTTGCCTTTTTACAGCACATTTAATAACCCACATGTAACTCTTACATTGGATATATTGTATATCTTTAACCCAGAAGATACCCAGAATATTGACTAGTTTTTAATGTTAAGAATGGCATGTTTTTGTTGAGTTTATGTTTTTTATATTCAATTCCTGCACTTTCCTGTTTTGTTTGTGTCTCAGGGAACCAGGGGAGGACCTGGAGACCAGGGTCCAGAGGGACCATCTGGATCTAAAGTAAGAACACTGGCAAACAAGTTTTAAATACATCAAGTAAATCAGTATGTTCACAGCTAAAAGCTATGTTTCTTTTTCCTTCTCCTAAAAGGGTGAGCGAGGACCGAGGGGTGGACCTGGACCTCCAGGAGATAACGGCATTGGGTTCCCTGGTCCCAAGGTAAATTTAGATTTGGTTTCGTATTTGAATAAATAAGGAACATTTTCTTACTTACTTATCTGCGGGAAGGCCAATGTGTGTGCTGTGTACTTCAGTTTAATCTGTAAACTTTATTTTTCAGGGTGACAAGGGGAACCAAGGAAGACCAGGCCCTCCTGGACCAGTGGGTATGGGTGAACCAGGGACACCGGTGGGTGAAACTACAGTAACTGTTCTTTTAGCTGACATATTTTCACAAATACCATCACCCCATTCATGTGGGCTACTTAAATACCAAAGACAAGATATTGTCACTGAATTTTCTATCAGTATGCATTGGTGTTTTTTTTAATCTATTTTGGCACAGACATTTTAGCCGCCTCTACTCAGTGGCAAATCTCTTTTTTTCAGTCGAACTGATCCTTTAAACCTTGTCACACAACAAATGCCAAATTAAAGACCACATAAGTTACTGTTGGCAGTGCAGCTCTTTTTACAGGCCTTGTATTATTGTTGAGTGAACATCATAGTGCTTCCGGTATACAGTCGCTGCTGTAATGTAATATCTGTTAATTGACTGTCTAATATTTACTATCTTTGTGTTTATGTGTTTAGGGTCCAATAGGGCCTGCAGGGATGCAAGGACCTCCAGGGTTTCCAGGTGAGGGTGTCCCAGGGCCCAAGGTAAGTTCCAGGACAAGCTGGTTCACTACAACTAGCATGTCTCATTTTATTTATCCTTTATTTAAGACAGTCTGCAATGTACAGGGATAAACATTTCCAAAAACATTACTACTGTACTAATATGTGACATACATCACATATTAGTGCTTTAGAACCATAGAGGGAGACAAGAAATACTCATTTTAATTGCTGTTTTCATGTGGGATGTATTCAAATGTAAGTGCCCCTATAACCCATGACACGTAATTATTGATTAAAAAAATAAATAAATGTATCGTTCAGATTATGGTTACATGATTTGAGTCTTAAGATGCCAATGTGATGTGTTATTCTTCTCTAGGCCTTCCTGTAGTCTTAACCCTCTCAGTGTGTTTCTTACAGGGTGGCAGGGGGTATGAGGGTCCCAAGGGCAGCCGTGGACCTCCAGGAGTTGGATACAAAGGTGATAAGGTATGTTTAATTGTTGACATTTGGCAATGGTTGGCATTGCAGACATAAGTATAGTGAAAACCTGTGATGCTGTAAAGGATGTCTGACCTCTCACCTGTCTGACCTTCAGGGAAACACAGGAGCCCCCGGGCTGCCAGGTTCGGTGGGGTTTCCGGGGACAGGCATCCAAGGAGAAAAGGCAAGACCAATGAAAATGTCAGGACTTTGCTTCTGATATTTATCCTTTATTTGTGTACTACATTTTAAATTCTAATGCTTCTCTATGGCTTTAGGGGGGCCAAGGGCCAGTTGGGCCTTCTGGTCCCAGAGGACCTCCTGGATTGGGTATAGTTGGACCGAAGGTTAGTGGCAGAGTATTCCTAGAGAGTTGACACTGTGGCTTTTATATTATTTATAGGAATGATTGATACGTTAAACAGACATTAGCAATTTATGAACTTTATCTGACATTCATGAGAAAAACATGGAGAATATACTGTTCTATATACTATATTACTTTAAAGCCCTGTAAAGCCTTTTTTAAGTCTGAAACATTGGAAAGAAGAAATAAGACTTCTTCATCTTGTAAATTTAAAGTTGAATTTATAAACACTAAAACACACTGTTGCTCAGTTCAGTATTCTCAGAGGATTTGCTGCTATAGTCTGACTCAGTCTGGTATGACCAGTAGTTTGTGGTGGCTAATGATAGCTAAAGTTAGCAAACTTCAGATAGATAATGCTGTGTAACTGATGCTACTTTTTTTTTTAATTTTTATTTTTTTAGCATTTATTATTAGTGGTGGAAGAAGTACTCAGATCCTTTATTTAAGTAAAAATAGCAATACCACAATGTAAAAATGCTGGTTACAAGTAAAGGTCCTGCATTCAAAATTGTACCTGAGTAAAAGTACAGAAGTATTACCAGCAAAATGTAAAATATAAAAAGTAAAAGTACTCATTATGCAAAATGGCGCCTTTCAGAGTGTTAAATTATGGAGCCCCAGAGATGCCGAAAGTTTATATTTTTTTATCTTAGGTGCATGACATAAGAAATACACATTTTGGGGGACTTCGGGGGCTCTCCTAGCTTTGTTACGGGACAATTTACAACTTTATCGTTCTCATTAGTGCACTGTGACCTGACGTAAATCCCAGCATATGTAGATTTGTGCAACTACTACCTGAGCAAGTCTAATCAGCCACATAACTCACCTGTGTGGGTATGCAGGGCCTTTGATCTATAATAATGGATCATATGTATAGAATATGATAACATGTTTTGTATGTTAAATCAAAGTAATTGATAACTATTGTTTTTAAATGAATGTAGTGGAGTAGAAAGTACAATATTTGCCTCTGAAATGCTTAGGCAAAGTACAAGTACCTCAAAATTGTACTTGAGTACAGTATTTACCACAGTAGAGTAAATATACTTAGTTACTTTCCACTACAGCTTACTATAGTCCTGCAACTGTCACTTGTGGTCAGTTCTGGTCATCATTTGTATCAATTATGATAACATTGTACTCACCAGCGACATCACTAACAATAGGTCCAATGTGGCTCGAAACAAGCAGTCATATGATGAGACAGGTTGTTTACAAACCAACAGTCAGATTATATGAATTTCTTAATGTTGAGGTGAAACAGAAAGTATACATGCACCCAGAATGTCTGTAATGATCTCTCATTGCACAGTAAAACTGTCAGTTTACACAACTACAGTAAGTATGGTGATTAAAGTTGAACCAGGAAGACAGTCTGCCAGCTGTGATGGATGTGTAATGTAGAATGTGGGTGGTAGTTTGAACATGGTATTTAATACCAGTTTACAGTCTGTGTGATCGTTTCCTTTCATTTCCTTTCTTTTCCCATTTTAATATGAGATTTACCTGACACCAACTATGGAGCATTAAATACACCTTATGCACCTTTCAGTTGTTGGTTGCCTGATGTGACTTTCGTCACTGATTTGTGTTGCTTCCCAGGGTGATCAGGGTTTCCCCGGAGAGCCTGGAAATCAGGGAGAGAGGGGTGTTGGTGAGCCAGGACCAAAGGTAAGACCACCAAACTCCCCTTGAATAAAGCATGTTCAATAAAATGAACTGTAGGACCCAGAAGTTTTGAGTTTATGTGCGGTTTTCCAGGGTGTGCCAGGTCCAGATGGGGCTGCTGGGATACCTGGCATTCCTGGTGAGGATGGAGTTGTTGGGCCTAAGGTGAGTCAGTGATAGGGGATCAACCAATTACTAAACTATTCATAAAAATTTGTTAAAGACATAACAAATCTGTGTCTGTGACCTTACGGGTTTCAGCAACAAGAAAGTCCTCTGACTCCTTTGATTGGTCTTTTAAATTCCTGTCTACATCAGAAAGTGGGAATGTGTTGCATTGTGTGGACTGACTTCTGCTGCTTGTGAGCATCTTGCGCCTACATTTTAGCAAATATCAGACCAGTTTTATAATATAATGTACAGTGTGAAGGAATGACACAGCTGGAAGTAAATGAGAGTCAGCAGGCTGACAAACATCAACCACATTTACATAGCAGCGCCTATTAGATCAGTATTAGCTGGGGATGTTACTGTAATAGCTGACCGCTCAGAATGCACTGACATTTGTGTTGCATGTGTAGAATATAATAATATGTAAAAATTTAGATCAGAGCTCCCGAAATTTTTCACCATAGAAACATCAAGCTAATGTACTGCTGCAACTACAGTAAGCTAGTTGAGCAAGTTGTAAGCTCGTCAACCCCGCGGGTAACTTTGCTCCAAAGAAGGCATTTCCAATCTGATATCTGTGGTGGATGTGATGGTTTCGGGTCACATGACCTCCTCAAAAATGTGGATGTGTGTTCCCAACTCTGATATGTAAAGTAGGCTTTGTGAACCGATCAGGACCAAGACTTTTGACTTGTATTTACTATAGTCAGAAATAGCAACTGGAAGTTAAGCGACAAAACAGGAAATGGAAAAAAAGGGAAAAAATGGGCTGGCCACATATGGTCAGGTGGTGACCTCATTGTGCACTAGCAGCAGTGAAAATAAAATGATCCCTTGATACCAAGGGTTGCCTGGAACAGCAGGAAAATCCAAATCCAAATTTAAACACAACAACATGGTTTGTGGAATGGTTAGCTGTGATGTAAGGTGTATGTGAAATGGGCTAAAACATACAAAACCACTCATTTGCTCCTTTAAAACAAGTGAACTTCTATGTACAGAACACTCAAAAGCATCACAAACTGGCTTCAAATGTTGGTTTGTTTAATTCTGTGACGCAGTTTGATCTGTTTCATCTAGGGAGAGATGGGGTTGCCAGGTCTGCGAGGCCTAGAGGGAGCCCCGGGGAAAGGCATCCCTGGAGAAAAGGTAATCTTTAATCATCCACGGTGCAGCCGCAGTATTATATTTCATATCCTGATTGCTGTTTGTTCAACATGAAGAAATATGGCTTTGTTTTAATATCCTTCGTGTGTGGGTTTCCCAAACATGCAAGTTGTAAGAACGCAGGCAGGTATGTAAATAGTGGTTGGGTACATATTGACATACCTGTAATGGATGGCTTAACTGACTTAGGCATATTCACACGATGACTAAGTGATTTATAGTATTGTGCTACTACAATACATACTGTGCCTTCCTAGTACAGTACCAGAGGTGTTGAGATGTATGACGTCATGTCATGCGTATGTGTTTTTTCACAGGGAGATAGAGGTGACCGTGGGCCAAGGGGACTTTCAGGGTCTCCAGGCCCAGTTGGACCTGCTGGAGCTAAGGTATGTTAATTACAGGTTGGTCCTAAGTAATTGTCAGGTTCACATGTCTGCTCAGTGTGGGTGGGAAATCCAGCACTGGAGGTGTTAAGCTAAGGTCAGGTTCAGATAGTTGGCACAGTAACACAGAGGTTGAAGATCAGGTCAAATGTAATGGTTGAATGGTTTCAGTTTATATGGGGTCTCGGTTCAAGGAGTTTGGAACTCTAAAGAGTAATTTAAGGGTAGTTCCACATAACAGCTGGAAACCTCCACAGTCAAGTTGAAGAACATAGAGGATACACCAGTTTGACATTTTTACCTCCAGTCTGTGCACATGAATAACACTGTAGTGGTACTGTAAAAACAGCTGGCTGCTGCTGCTGGAGATGAGGTTGATGAGAGCAGGTAAAGTCAACTAAAAAAAGTGAAGTTAAAAAAACTAAAAGAATGAGCTGAAAGACATGAAAACACTGTAGAGCTGTGGGGAACTTCAGAGTTGGTGATAATTCTCCGTTGGTTTGTCACTACGAACAACCCCTTTCACATTACACACAGTCACTTGAGCCATTGTAAATGTAGAAATATTGATTGGTGCAGCTTTAAAGCAGCACAATAGAGCTTTCTGCCTATTTTAGCTCATTGTTGTGCTTTTACCACCCAATCTCATTTCCAGCTGCACATAAGAAGCTGTTTTCAATGAAAGAGCCTTACCTGCCCAGCACCAAACAGCAGACAGACGAGGTTAAGCTGGTGAACATAGTGGAGCATGTAGCAGCTAAAGAGACAGATGAAATCAGAGCTAAAAGGAGAGTGAATATTGGATTTACATTCATCAGGTGGACACAAACATTTAGCTCTGTGTCTGCTGTATGCAAATAGATAATTGTTTGCTAACTCACCAGCCATACAACAGCTTCATCAGGTGATAATATATCAGATGTCGAGTTTTCTGCTAAAAACTGCTAAGATGGCAGAAGCAGAAAACCGAAGCATGGAAATGTGCAGACACCAGTAGACGACGTCACAGATGCTACATCCATGCTTTCCTGCAGTCTGTGGTTGGAACACAGAACCTTAGACAGGGTTGCGTCATTGGTTAGTGGTCACCACTCGGGCTGTTTCTGTCCAATATACTTATGACAACAGATTATACCCCCAAAACTCTTGAAAGAGAGAGGGTCATAAAATGCTGTGCCTGTTTTGTTGATTATATTCTTCATCCAGCAGGATTTTAAATGTATTTCACTCACAACTTATATTCACATTTGACTCATTTGCTAATGCTGATACTGAAAGGTATGTAAAAAAGTGTCTTTTGTTAGACCAGAATATGATAATATATAAAAAGAGCTTTTTGCTGAAACAGCTGCCTGAATCAAAACAGTCTGTGAAAACCAAACAGTGAGCTAAAAGAGGGTGAATCAATTCTTTATCTATATTATTATCAAATATAATATCTAATACAATATAATACAATACACTGCTATGGAAACAAAAGCTTTTGTGCTATATGTTTGAGAAAAGACATGACAAATATTTGCTCAGCTTGAAAGGTCTTGACACAAGTATTTATCTGCATGCAGCTTATGTCTGACATTTTACTGATTCTTTTGTTCAGGGAGAGCCTGGCAGCCCAGGAATGGGGGGCCTACCTGGACCTGCTGGGCGTGGCTTAGTAGGATTAAAGGTGATGACAACCAGTAAATCAGTAATGCACACACACACACACACACACACACACACACACACACACATACTCAAACAGACTGATGATCTATGGATTTGTTCAGACTGCAGGCTAATCAGATTTGTTTCTCAAATCAGATCTTTAAGACAGACTGTCCGCACTTATTTACAAGTGATCAGATTGGATTTGTATGTCCAGACATCACCAACCTGCATGGGTTGCTGTGGTAACGACATAGGCGTCAGTAACTACGTACGCTGGTGACACGGCTTTCCAACGCGGAAGCATGAGAAACTTTATTTTAGGGCTGTCCCGAATAGCACTTTTGGGTATTCGAAGCTTCGGTGAGAATTAACAGCGAATATTCAAAGCTTTGGCGGCAGTGGCAGGGGGGGTTTGGGTGCACACGTGCACAGTTGTGGTTCGTTTCAAAGGTTATGTAACCACTGTTCCTACAGTGGCAACATACAGTATTTAACTACAGCATCGTAAACTTTTGTCTATTTATCTGTTCCAAATAATGAAGGGATGTTTTGCTGCCTTTTCACCAGAAACTTTTAAGGTGGAATGTTTTCTTACTTGTGTTACCTTTCCAGCTTCGCTCCTCCGAGCTGTAGTTGGAAGACCTCTACAGTTGATATTTTGGACATTTTAATTCCTGTATTGTTTACATGAATGTTTGCTAGCTAACAGTCTTCTTCTTCCCTGCCCTTGTTGGCGCATTGCTGCTGTACTTGGCGCATTACCGCCACATGTAGTCCAGTGGAATACTGTGAAACCACTGGCAGGGTTGTGAATTAAATGTATCATATTTTTATTTCTTATTTCATATCTTATCTCTGTGTTTTTGCTATCATACCTGCCTGTAACACACTTTGTGGTGGAAGATCCGTGAGTAAAAGCAATAATGCCACAATGTAAAAAAACTCCATTACAAGTAAAAGTCCTGCATTCAGAATGTTACATTAAGTAAAAGTACTTATTTAAGTATTATCTGCAAAATTAAAGTATTAAAAGTAGCAGTACTCATGCAGCACTTATGCAGCAGAATTACCATATGTATTGTATTATTGGATTACTATCACAGATGCACTAACGTATATATGCAGCATTTTAATGTTGTAGCTGGTCGAGATGGAGCAAATTTCATCTACACTGTTTTACACAAGGGCCATACTGTAAGGAAGACAAGGTGTCTGAATATAAGTAATGGATGAAGCAGAGACAAACCACCCATGACATTCATCTGCCAAGTCCCTTATTTTCTATAGAGGGCACTACAGCACTCATACCAAAACATTAACCATTAATCATGCTTGCAATAGATACATTATCTTTGGTTTAAGAATCAGTTAATTAGTTAAACTGTGTTACTTCAAAGGTTATATACGACATTCACTTATTCACTGCCACTACTTGTTGCAGTAGAGCAGCATTACAGACCAAAACAAATCTATACTACGTACACCTTCCCCAACCCGTTCTCATTTACATTGGAGTTAGTTGAAAGCCTGATGCATCTCATACAGACACTAAAGGGTCCACTTCAGCCTCTGACTAAACTCAGAACTCACCAGAGTCCAGGGGTTCTTTCTGTTATTTTCGTGCAGTCTCTCTTCTTTTCCCCCGCTCCTCTGTACATTTCCCCTCCAGTCAGCAGTCAATATGGAAGAAGAGAGACTAATTACATTATAACACCCCACAGTGTCGGCATGTCCACGGCTCACTGCTGCAGACAGGTTGAGAATATTTATTATTACTATTTATTTACTATTTATAGAACGTTTTGGTGAGTTTTAATTTGGTTCTGTCGAGTTTGAATGAAGTGTGCTTTACAATGATGATGATGTTTCTGGTTAGGGGGGGTTGGAGGTCACTCTCATTCCCAGGTCGTCAAATGACGACGCTGTCGCTCACATGCACTAACATGCACGTGCGGCCGTCCCGGATTCAAGACAAAGAAAAGAGAAGCTCTGATCACATCACACACAGAGGGAGTGTGACTTCATGCTCTGATCAGGACGCCATTACTCCACTATATCTTTACATAGCAAATAGTTGTTTGCTGCTATATTAATGTTCTGAATGTTGTATTTAGAACCTTTAAGAACACAGTGTACAGCATTGCTGTTGTTGTTCTGGTTACTCCCAGGTTAATATAGGCTTAGCACTGATTTAGAACAATGACTCTCTTTACCAGAACTATGTTTGGAGTCTCCTGATATATAACACAAAACACAATTTGGAGGGACTGTATAAATAAATAAACTGTATTGCTTATATTATGAGCTAGTCACTATCCATTAATACGAATAATGGTTAGTTTGTTGTTCACTTGTCCAAATAACAGGGAGATCCTGGGCCTGTAGGACCAGCTGGACCTATTGGAGAACCTGGAGTAGGAATCATTGGGCCAAAGGTAACATGAACACAGAATATAATCCCCATATCGATATAGCACACATCAGTGCACTGTGCGACCTTCAAGTATGAAATGCATTGTGTAGCAGTGTTATACAAACTCATGTCCCATATTTTTTTATATCTTTTTCAGTGCTCAGTTCACAATACAATTATAACATTGGCCATACTGTATGTTGATGTGCTGTGCAGCACTATGCACCTTAGAGTTAAAACTGGAATGAAAAAGATAGGAAAGAAAAATGTAATGTAGTGTGTGGATTTTTGAAGTCAAAGTCATATCACATTACAGTATGTTTGCAATATACCCACCTGCAGATCAATACATTGTTTATGCTAATATGCAGATACAGCAGCATTTTCTTACTGAGTTTATCCCTCTCAGTGTTTTGATTGTTCTCCTGTTCCTCCTTCAGGGTAACAAAGGAAATGCTGGACCTGTGGGGCCACCAGGAATGAAGGGAGATGGCATCCCAGGACCACAGGTGAGAGGAATCTGTCATCAAAAATGAGGGGTACAATTGAATTATCCTCATGTTCAATGCAAGGTTTGTAAATCAACATCTTTTCCCTCATCATTAGGGGCTGCCTGGCTTACCAGGAGTGCAAGGAGAGATGGGACCTGAAGGGAAAGGACTACCTGGACCTAAGGTGAGGCGCAAGTGTTACTTCATGAATTAATGAAGTGAGGGAAAGCCCTCAGAGGGACATTCACTGAGGCTCATGGGAACTGTGGGAAAATAGGATGTTTCACAAACAATTTTGAAATATTTCTATGCAATAGTCATGCCATGCTATAAGCCTGAAGCTGATTCACAGAAGTCTTAACTGCTAAACATCAGCTTCCACACCAACAAAACGAAAATCATATAAACTCCTCATAAACCTCTTCATAAATGTGAATGTGTGTGAAATGTATCACAGACCAGTTGGAACGGAGACTGTTGACTTGTGTTTGGAAATGGAACAAACAAAAAAATTAGTGGGCTGCATAAGATGGAAAATATTTTTAGTCCGAGTTTGTTTTATCTGTTTTATGTGTCAGGGTGACAGAGGCTTACCGGGAGTGCTGGGGCTATCAGGTCCTCCTGGAATTGGACTTTATGGACCGAAGGTCAGTGTGTGCATATAAATCATGAAGTGATGTTGACAATTTCTGTTGTTCTTATAAACCATTTCCTCTGCATATCATAATGAAATTAAACTTATAACTTGACAATTGCTGTAATGCATTGTATTATCAGGGCTCTACAGGACAGCCTGGTCCATCAGGCCTGCCAGGGCCTCCAGGAGAGGGCATCCCAGGACCAAAGGTAGGCAATAAAAACACTTGACAAGGCTGGTATGGTGTCAGTCAAGACAAAGGGATCACGAATGTATTCCAGCTCTATCATGTTGTTCACCAAGGATGGCTTTGGTACTTGTTTTTGAGGATTCAGCACCACGCTATGGTGGAGCTGACTGTGTTGATCCATTATCTTGTCCTGCAAGGATGACCATTGTCCCCTCTTGAGTTGTTAGCCTGTGCTGTTACATTATATCAATCAGTCTGTGGTGTTTCACTCCATGGATAGGACTTCAAGATAACTCTATATGCTGATGATACCCTTGTCATGCTTACCAATTCATCCGTCTTTATTCTTAGGGAGAGCCCGGCTTTCAGGGACCAATGGGTCCTCGGGGTGCACCAGGGGATGGCCTTCCAGGGGAGAAGGTACAAACAATACAGCTACTGTGCTAATGGTTGCATGATCTGTGACATTGCCTCTAATTACCAGTGCTCCAGATTTGCTGTGATAAAGATCTTTCACACACACACACAGGGTGATAGAGGCATTCCTGGAGACCGGGGAAAGAAAGGAGACAAGGGAGACTATGGAGAACCTGGATCTACTGGACTAATGGTAATATAGCATGTCCCATCTTGGAAACACTTAAAAAGCTTCACGGTTTATATAACAATCTCCTAAACTCCTCCTCAAAAGGTCTGTGATCATCACAGATTTGTTTTTCATTTGTTTTGGGACACAATTTCTTTTTCTTCTTTTTGGCACTGATGTCTTCCTCATTTCATGTAAAATGGAACCTATAAAGGAAGGTTCTGATAGCATTTTTGGTCTTAATTTTCATGTTTGGAAACTATATTAAATACAGATCAATCAACCAGGCTGATACAATCATCACTTTAATGTCATTAGGATGGACTGGCCCAAAACTGGTCCTATAGGTCCTATTCTTAGAGTCCCCATTTGTAGGATTTGAATGTTTCTGAATTCTTTGACTCCAAGTGGTGGTACCAAAAAAGACTTAGCATGCCATTAAAACCAACAAACAGGAGGTAAAAAAAAAAATAAAAATAAAAGTTATTGTTAATGATTGTGTTGTATTCATGTGACATAGAAGACACTGTATTTACCAGTTTCCATTTTATAAATACTGTTCAAGGCAACATTCTTGTGGTAAATATGACTAAGAATCCAATATTTTCTGAAACTCCAACTTGGGAGGCTTGGTTAAATGTACTATACTTATGTGTCTGAAAAGCAAATAAACACTGATTCCAACATCTACACACACTCACCACCTGTAAGCTTGCAAGTTGGCTGTAAAAAGTTTGTAGTTTTGTTCCTCACAGAATAAGGCAGCTGCAGTTAGCTTGAGTTCATGTTATTTTTTTGAAGGACCTTGTGCGGGATGCAAAAGAGAGCGCATGCTCTTCATAGAGACCTCCCAAAGACAGAAAAAGCACCTTTACAACAATGAGGATTTTTAGGTCTGTCACAACCAACAATTTCTGCAGTAATGAATCAAACTTTAAGAGCATCAGATAATGTGCAGATTTCATTTCCCTTCAACGTCACGTTATGGAAAAACAAGCTGCATTCATGCACAATCGCGGATTTATTATAATGTATAATTCATTCATTCGTTTGTTTAAAATGAATAATTGCAGAGCAATATATAAGATATATGTCCAGATTGTTACCAAGTACAGTGGAAACCGCTTGTAATGATCTCGGTTACAGTGATCAACCAGACGTGATCACTCTAAGAGGTTTCCACTGTATTTCCTAACACTGGGTGACAGCAGTACAGGAATAAATAATTTTCACCCCAGCTGTAAAGATACATTGCAGGAGGTGTAGTTAAAGGTGAAGTGGACAGTGGAAGAGAATATAAATCCCATGTTTTTAATGGAGAAGTGCCAACAGCCCCGTTCATTATCATTGTGTGTGTAATATTGCACAATACATGCAGTAATATGCATGTATATAATGGCATTGTAAAAACAGTGTGATTGGATAGGGCTGGATCACACAGCTGAATCAAATTATGTAGCCTACATATATAAAATTATTATTTAATTCATGCAAGTGGCTTGCCGGTGTTTACTTACAGCCTAATGCAAGTGGCTAATTGGTAAATATCACTGGACTGTGAGATTTAAGCTATTTATTTATTTTGACATCATATTTTTGCCTAAAAATATTATCATTCACCCTCTGTCTATATGAATAGCTTCAGTGTGACATATTGATTGACTTGATACCTCAGTTACATATTATTTACACTTACACATAAAACCTACAAAGTTGTCCTAATTTCTGCATTTCAATTTTTTTTATTGTTTAACATTTTAAACCGCTACTGTCAGAAAACTGCAACATGTCATCATGTTTTCAGCTTTACCGTGAGAGTGTTGTAAAACAGCAATTTAACGATCTCCATAATCCTCCTCTTTGTTGAAAGTAAGCGTAGGAAGCTTCATAAATATTAACGCTTCCATCCACCTGTTTTTATACGTATTGTCAGTTTGCGTTTTAATTACATCTTCTTGTTCTGTCCTCTTTTGCAGTGGTTTAATGGCACCTGATTGGAGAATTAGCACCACCGCTATTTATCTCAATGAACCACCTCCTAATATTCACATAATGTTTGTGGATGGACATTAATTTGCATTTTCTTTTTCTGATATTCTGGAAATTCAGTTGAAATTATTGCTTAATTTGGATGGAAAGTCCTACTCTGAGGTAGGGGTATTTTCGGTCCTAGGTTAACTTTCAGCGTGATTCCTTGGAGCAATTCTGAGACACTTAAATACAGGCCTTGAAGGTCTCTATTAGCTCTGCCAGCTCATAGACCCCCAGCCCCCAGCACTCAGTAGAAACTAACAGGCTAAACTTAGTTGCTGATCAGTTTTTATGAAATTTTAAGAAAACAGATGTTGTTTGAAATGAATGTTGGCTGATATCAGTTGGTGCCAAACAGATTGGAGCATTGCTTACATAAGGTCACCGTGTTATCTTTCTACCTCCTAATCTGAGTTTAATTTTACAGGGGAGATCTGGAGAAAAGGGTGAACCAGGACTGACAGTGAGTAAAGTGACTGGCACAAATGACACTGAGCTTTATATCTTAACATTAAAAAAGACCTCATTTTTTTCTTTCTTTTTTTCCCCTGTACACAGAGAGAAGAGGTCATCAGGATTATAAGGGAAATCTGTGGTAAATTACGTACTTTATCATGTTTTGCAGCAGTTTAAACCTCAGTCAGTAGTAATCTTTTTTGTGTTGCTTAGTTGGGAGCTAATGTGTCTCATAAATGTAAATTACGTTGACAAAATATTATAAATATCTTATGATATAATACAGTCCCATTAAAAGAAATGTTTTGAAACATGCCATAGAGTTGAGTGAAGACAAACAACAACAAAAAAGTTTGGTATTTTGTTCCATCAGGTAAGATTAGAAACTACACAGAGATAGTTCATATTTTTGTATCCACCCCTGCAGTTTTTTTTAATAATTATTATTTATCTCTTACATTTGTTGCCCAGGCTGTGGTCTCAAGTGCAGAGAGAGCCCTCTTGAGCTGGTGTTTGTGATAGACAGCTCTGAGAGTGTGGGACCAGAAAACTTTGAGTTGGTGAAGGAATTTGTGAATGCTATTATCGACCGGGTGTCAGTGAGCCGAGAAGCCACGCGGGTCGGCGTGGTGCTCTACAGCCATGTGGACATGGTGGTGGTCAGTCTGCAGCAGCAGTCCAGCCAGGATGACGTCAAGGCCGCCATCAGGACGATGCCTTACCTTGGTGAGGGCACCTTCACAGGCAGCGCCATCCATCGAGCCAACCAGCTGTTCCAGGCCTCACGGCCTGGTGTGAGGAAAGTGGCTGTGGTTTTAACAGACGGGCAGGCTGACCCCCGTGACGTCATGCAGTTTGAAGAAACAGCAACAGAGGCCCATGCAAAGGGGACCGAGATGTTTGTTATAGGAGTCGTGAACAAGACTGACCCTCTCTATAAAGAGTTCCAGGCTGAGATGAACGTTATTGCCTCTGATCCTGATGAAGAGCACGTCTACCTCATAGATGACTTCAGGTCACTTCCCAGTAAGCAAACAATATTGTCTCACACCTCAGATAAACAAAGACCACACTGTTGATTATTGGCATGCTGACACATTTATAAAGGAATTTATCAATACAGCACTGGTTTTCTGTAACAAGCTGTCAGCCCTCCAAACTTAATTGAGGTGGTTGGAGCCTAAACTTTCTTGTTAGATTTAAAACTCAGTGAAATTTTAAATTTTAACACACAGTCGTAACTGTGTTATGAACGGTGACATGAACAGGGATTGTTTATGTCTTATGTCATTAAGTGGCATTCTACTTGAGAAGTCCACTATTTCACGTAGTTTGACTCCGTAGCAGTGTTTCCCACCTGACGGGCATTGTTTTGCATCTATTAGCACAATTAGCACAAGTACTTTCAATGCATATTATTGTATTATTTAAAATTATACAGTTATGTTTACAATGCTATATTGAGGGGAACAACTCATGTTTTTTCCCAGGAAGGGGGGATCCGGACCCCCCTGTCCCCCTTTAATATCGGCCCATGAGCCAGTCTAACTTCCCTCTTAAGTTAAAATAAAATATGCAACGTTAACGTTAACACATTAAATACGACATGGCATTCTTTTTTTAGGCATCCAATACGCATCTATTCATCTATCTATCTATCTTGGCTATAGCAAGCATAGCCAATGACGATGTTTTTGTAGAGATGCATTAGGGGCAGATAATATAGATATAACAATAAAAGCGAAAAACAAGTTGTTTTCTGGTTTTGGTTTAACTTCTATTCCAATTGCCGATTTGAAGACGAAAACAGGAAAAGCATGTGGATTTCTGTTTTGCGTTGCATATTTGTTTATCCTGTTATCAAACAAGTTGAACACAACTTTGGACGGACGGTACACGGACCGTCAGATCCATGGAAAAGAGACGGTAAACTGGTTTATAATGAAGGATTTAAAATTCACTCGTCGCTTGTGCTGATTAAGCGGGGGAACGTGCTGCTCCACCAGAAACAGTACAGATTATTTTTTATAACATCTTAGTTCTGATAGTAAGTTAGTTAAATCGCCTTAATATCGGTGAAGAAAAAAAAACAATCGCCTAGCAAATGAATCGCTGTGTCACGCACACCTGACACGCGCATTGTCTTGAGAAAGGAGGGCAAGGGCTGAAGGTCCGCTGGTCTGTGTGCATTATGAAATGCACATCTTGATTGAAAAAAAAAATTGGAATTCGGATTTTATCTACCTGCATGGGTCTTAAGCTACCTGGGCCGCCCAAGAAGTAATAGTAGTAGCCTAAACACTGAGTAGTGTATGTAACTTGCATTAAACATGTAATGTGAACAGTGTCACGGCATGTTGGTCAATAAGTCACCCAAGTGCCACTGGCAGCCTTTAAAAACAAGTCAAACTCTACTGTAAAAAAAGATTCCTACTTTGGTTTATTATTCATCTAGCCACCCTTTGTGCCTTTTTGTACAGTTCTGGAAAGCAACATACTGAGTCGGATTTGTGAGCAGGATGACACAAGGGCATTTCTACCAAACTCTGTCTTTCCACCTGTGGATATCTACCCAGAGGCTCCAGAAGACAGCCACTCCAAAGAGTTCCCAGATGAGGAAAACATACAGGTACAGCTGCTTTGATCTCATTTGAAAAAATGCTAATAATAGATAGACTTACTTTCTTGAAAATACTGTTAATTTCAGTCTTCAGGTGATGAATATGACATCACCATTCCACACTGAAGTATATCAACAACTGTTGGATGGAATAGCATGAAATTTTGACATTAATTGTTCCCAGAGGATTAAACACACCCATTTTGGTGATCCCCACTTTTTTCCACTTACGATAGAGATTTTTGGTCTTAAGTGAAATGTCTCAACAATTACTGAATGGACCGCCATGAAGTTTAGTACACTAAACCACTCAGGATCAAATGTGATAACTTTGGTGATCCCTTATTTTTTACCTCAAACCATCACTGTGCTTGAAGTAGTTAACCTGTATAAAAATAACTTTTTGTCAGATTTGCTAAAACTGTCACTATGTCCTGACAGTAGTGCATGAGACAGATAATCTGTGAAAAAAATCAGGCTCCTCTGGCTCCACCTGCTGCCCTTAAGGCCATTTGCAAGAATCCACCGCGACCAAATCAAAACAACCAATCAGAGTGTTATGAGAGAGGAGTTGATGGTCTGCATGCTCAGCGGGCTCACAAGGGGTTAAGTCAGCAATTTTAGCAACAAGGGGAGATCCCATGATGGCACTCTCAGCATCCTGCCCGGCTGCAGGCGGTATGCGCCCTGAATAAACTGAGACACCAAGATATATCTCCCAGCTGACAATCCTCTCACTGTTGTATGAAGAGCCAACCTCCGGATGTAGCCTCCATTCGCCTGGGAGGGGGCCAATCCTGCATAAGAGATCTGCTGCCTGATTCTCCACCCCTGGAACATACAGTACACTGCTCTGAGGGACGCCAGACAGGGAAAGGCCCACAGCAAGAACTTCCTGGTCATGGAGACAGCGAAAGGATATGGTGATTTAAGCACTACACAGTGGAGGAGTTGTTCGTTCTTACTGGGACATGTCTGCCTTGGATGAAGGGCCAGGTGGACTGCTCTCAGCTCCAATACACTGATGTGCTCACCACTCCAAACGGGTTTCCACACACCCCTCACATCCTTCCTTCCCAGACTGCTCCCCAACCTGGCATCTGAAGACACTAGGGGTGGGAATCGCAGACATACTCACGATATGATCACTATATTTTGCCCAAGATTGCGATGGTATCACGATACAGACAATTCCTGATCCTAATACGATACATCACAATATCTGTGCAACTGATTTGAAAAGAAAGAAAAAAAACTCATATAGCAGATAAGTTTCAAGAGGTAAAAAACATTTATGTATTACATTTTACCTTGAACACTGAGGTAGCAATAAAATGTAGGCCCAGCCTGTTTAATGCTGCAAACATTGAGGTGGAACTGTTAAGTGCCTCCATCATGCGAAGCGAAACACGTGGGAGGACATTTGGCCATTTAGCTGGAATGAGACCAGCTGCACCCAGCAGACCACAGTCTGCCCTTCATAAAATACTCACCTAGTTAAATATACGCAATAATTTAAAATAGAGCCTGCCCTCTGCAAACACGGGATAAAGACAACACAATTAGCACCACGCAGCAAAGATGTTTTCAGTGTAATAATATTTAACAACTTGTGTTTAGTAAGAGCAGCTAAGAAATATCGAATCAACCTGCTCGAGACCAATTAAGCTAAGAGAATGAACATTAACCAGAGCTAGCAGAGTGAACATTTGCCCTTGTGCTGATGACTTGTCATAGCAGGTAAAGGCGTATTTTATTGCAAAAGGCTATTACATTCACCTTTTTATGGCATTTGTGTTCACTAGATAACTTGTAAATGTAATGTGCTTTGCTATCAGAATGTTATCCACCAGAAGATGAACACACAACCCTTGAAGACACAAATGAATCTATGTTTCAACTGCAACTTCAGTAAAAAAATTTTAAAAAAATCTAAGAGTCCAAAATTATGAAATCAAGGGTCAAAGAGTTCATTTTCTGTCGAGTATAAATGTGCTCCATCTGTATAAGAGGAAATTTTGGCCTGATGGTGGTGCTACAGGAAAAGTCAGTGTGTCACCAAAAACCTCAAGATTCATCCTACAGGGACCATGAATATCTACAGCGAGTTTCATTCAAACCATTAGCTTTTGAGATAATCATCACTGACCAAAGTTTTGAAAATCGTCCTCTGGGGAACATAAATATTACTAAATTTCATGGCAGTCAAGCCTGTACGGACAGACCTATTGCAGCAAAAAGCTGACATTATCTCCAGCTGGTTATGAAGCAACTGTGTTTAATTGTGTCAGATCTGAGCTCTTTCTCTACTTCCCAGCTTGAACTCCCAGTGGAGGTAGTAACAGCCCCGAATCCACAGTCCCATGAGTCAGGTCGGGCTGACGGGAACCTGGGTGATGCTAAACTGTTGGCGGAGCCCTGGAATGAGCTGCCAGACATCGCGTTTGCCTCTCCTGGTGGCAAGGGAAAGCAGGGCCCTGGGGTGACCTCCGTGGTGGGTCCTCAGACTCCAACTGACTGGCTGTATGATGCAGAGAGCACACAGGCTCCAGTCAGCCCTCCTCCTTCATCCCTGACAGACTTATCTGTTCCAGGTAAACAAGCAGAACAGAGCTGCACCTTTGATACACGTGACTTACATCAGAGTTTCATCATTCTGGTTTTCCCGTTAAGTGTATTTCCTCATTGTACTATAACCACATAACAAAAAGATGACATCTCGAGTTGCGCAACACACCATAAGGCTGCTTACCACATCCTGTGTTTGTTTTGGTTAGGAAATCTTATCTTCAAATAATTTCCTTTTGTTAGTCAGGGCGATAAGCAGTAATGAACAATAATACAGAAACCAAACATAGCTTTGGAACAAAAAGTACAATATATAAAACTTTTCAGGGATGGTTATGTAAATGTATATGAGGCAAGTAAACGAACGACACTATATTGTCTTGGACAAGTAAGAAGTGGACCTTTGGGACTCCACAACACTCCACACAGCTCAGACATGACAGGATTAAGCTGTTAAAACAAATGTTTGTTGTTGGACCCTGTGGTGGCATATAACTAGTACATTTACTCAAGTATTGTACTCACATACATATTTGACATACTTGTACTCCACTTTTCTTTAGTATTTCAATTAAATGCTACTTTGTTCCACTATATTTCAGAGGAAAATACTGGTTTCTCCACTCCCTTTATCTGACAGCAATAGTTATAGTTACTTTTCAGATTAAGATTTTACATATAAAACATACCATCAGTTTATAAAATATGATGTTATAGAATAAAATGCTCCAAAGCATACACAACGGTCAAAACATGTTAATGCATCAACCATAATCACATAATATAACACTGAAAGAGCCATTCTGCATAATGAGTACTTTTCATACTTTCCAATACTGTAAAAATATCAATGCAGAACTTTAACTTGTACTTTTATAGTGAAAAAGTGAAAAATCAGAAGAAATTCTTCCACGACTGGCAATGAATATTGCATCCTGTAATGAATGGGAAACACGTCTGTGCTTTTTAAAAAAACTTTTTAAAATTAGTTTGGCACAAGCCTGGTCAGGTAGGTACAAAATCAAACACGAGAGTGGACCTGTACAATCTTGCTCAACTAAAATGAGAAGTAAAGGGCAGCTCCCAGAAAAGCAGAGGTTACAAAAACAAAGTCTAAACTTAGAGGAGCAAATACTCCCTTGCAACCCTCCCCTCTCCACCTGCCTGGACCCCATCATCGGTCACCCTACAGACCAGTGAATATGAAAAACAATGCTGTTGTAGGAAGTCGGAGAAAAGTGTTTCCATTTGAGTAAGATATGACGTCTAGCCAAACAGTTCACTCATTGCAACCTTCTTGTCCTTTCAGATGAGGGCTGCAGTCAGCCTCTGGACCCAGGTCCCTGTCGACAGTACTTAGTCAAGTGGTACTATGACCCCGAGGCCAACGCATGCGCCCAGTTCTGGTATGGAGGCTGCCAGGGCAACGCAAACAACTTTGAGACTGAAGCCAACTGCAGGAATTCCTGCGTCTACACGTAACAGACTCTGTTTCGAAAAAAAGGGTGTGTGCAAAGCTAACATGCTCCATCAGTGTCACTGAGGAACAGAACGGACTGATGACGCAGGCTTTACTGTTTGACCAGAGCTCAAGGCCAGCAGCTGCTGCTATGGTCACACTCTGTGGACTGCTGCTGGTGAAGGAGGTGATGGAGACACCTCACTGTTTCTCAGGCTACGTTCACACTGCAGGTGCTCCTGCTCATTTCTGAACTGCTGCACATGTACTAGCTGTCTGATCATTTTGGACAACTATTTATATCTATTCTGGGATGTATACAACTAAAATCAATACAAGCTGACAGGAACATCACTGGTTCAACATTTCACCCCAAATGCAAATCAGTTTTTCTCACTTTAACTTTCTTTCTGTTGTTGTATATTTGTTCTCGAGGCTAACACTTGCACAGCCTAATTCATCTTTACACTGGACTAGCAAATCAGGGGCATGTACCACAAAGTGAGTTCACTTTGATCTCTTTGGGTTATCTGTCTTCACTGAGCTAAACATTGGTGATCCTGGGTGACCAGTATATACGAGTTTCCCAATCCACCTCTGAGCATATTCGTGTGCAAGAGGCAGACTTCTTAATTGCAAGCCATCACATTCAACTTCTTCAGTGCCATGACATGAGATGAACCTCAAGGATTCCAAAATACAATCACACAATCAAACTTCAGTAGAATAAAATAACTGTAGAGAAAAATAGGAATATCCAAATATTAAAAGTAATACCAAAGCTATAAATAAGTGTTAATGAATATAAATAAATGATTAAATATTGTCACATTTACAACTTGTTCAGTAGTCCAAATTGAATATGTTTTGATGCTTTTTTTTCCATTGATGAACAGACTATTTTGAATATGTGATACACTTAAAGACTAAAGAAAATAACTGAATGCCTGATATGGTCTATCTGAGTGAAACATCACATTTATAATTAACTGCCGGCTAATTAACAGTGTGTTAATATGCAGTTGTAACCGCCATTCATTATTAGTCTGTTAGTGTAAAACTACCTCGGTGTGTTAGATGTCCTGTTTGCAGAGTCTATCTCTGACATCATTATTATGGTAAGCAAAGTGATTTTATTGATCTGTAACGACGTCTCTAACAGTAGTCAGTAGTCAGGCTGTTGATCCTCTCAAGTTAACCTGATCCAGAGCAAAATTGTATTTTTTCTAAATTAAGACAAAAGTCAGAATATTATGAAATAGTTACTGTTAAATGTTATAATATTTTTAGGATTAAGTCATAATTTTACAAGCAATATCATATTTCAACAAATGAAGTCATAGATTTACTGGAAAAAAGTCGTAATATTTTGAGATGAAGTCACAATTTTATTATTTCAGTGTCCTAAAATATTCTGTACTTATTGGTGAAATCCTCTACATCCGTGAATTGACACATGCGCTTATAGTCACATGCGCTTATAGTCACCTGTTCACCGCGATAGACAGATATACAAAATAAACATACATTAGTTTTCTCATAATATTACAACTTTTATTTTAATAGTCTTATAACTTTATCTTGTAAAAATTCCAACTTTATTGTAGTATTATTACCATTTAAGTCTTGAACGATCAGATTTTTAAAAAAATTTATTTTTAAAAAATCAATTGTGGAGAAGCAAACCATCTAAGACAGAACAATCAGCTGTAGCTCACATGACAGCGGCTCATTTGATGAGGTCTTATAATTGCCTCTCTGCCCCTCCTTCATTGTCAGAGCTCCCAACAGACACCACAGATTGTCAGACAGATCTCACTTTTCTTTGAGCTGATGAAACCCAATAACAGCTAACACATATAAGTCTTTATGCCAAGCTAAACAGCTCCTGGCTGTCGCTTCATATTTCCTTTACAGACGTGATGGTGTTAGCAGTCTTAACATCTAACTCACAAAATCCTGTCCTCCTGTCACAAAATGTCGAACTGCGGAAACACATTTGGAGGTGGTTTAAAGCACATTTTACAGCTCATTCAGTGTTGTTGTGTTTGTCACTCCCTGTCTGAGCAAGATTTCATGCCAGCTAAAGCATATCTAGCACATCTCAGCACAGTGTACAATGAATAAACAAATTCATTCAAACTCTACGTCACAATCGGCAGATTCCACGCAGCTTGTTGCGGGACAGAAAACAACACATGGTCTGTCTGTTACTATGGCAACCAATTTCTAAGTAATTTACAGTTATGACTTAAATCTAGTCAGTTCAGTTTTATATTGCAGTATGAAGTATGTTATGATAATGCTACTATATGAGAAGAGCACAGAGCCAAACATCAGAATTGAGTCACTTTCACCTGCAATGTGAATATAGTCTACTGTATATACTGTTGTTACAGATGTAGTTTAGACCCAACAGTGTATAAAACATTTAGGGTATTCAATTCTGGGACTTGTCTTGTTCTGTATTGTTTTTGTGGATCACTGGTGTACACCAAAAGTTGTCACAAAGCAGCAGTACCTTTAAGGGCATCTTGATAACTAAACACTGTATTCTTATCCTGTTTATGGTATTTTCATATTATGTTGTAGCTACTTCAGTGTTCATTTCTTAAGCTCTAGTTTTAGTTCATCTCAACAAAAAATCGATTAACCTCCACTATGATGAATGTTGTATGTAAAGAGACATACTTGACTGTAAAATATATTGTTTTATTGTTTAATACCGTAAAAGTGCCAGAAGGAATAATCAACTTAGAACATGGTAGTTAAACAAAATAAACTTTTCTTTCAATAAATAAAATATAATTTCTTAAAGATTGCTTACAGAGTTCAATAACCCTTTTCAAAAGTGCAACACAGGGATATGTATAGACTGTTTAAGTGACAATTTAGTGACAGTAGAGTGGTACAAATAGAAAGATAGGAAGGGATAACAGACAACAAAAGGTCCCCAGCCAGAAGCAAACTGTAAGTGTTGGGATTTAAACACCTGGTTCCACAAAGACGCCGCCCATTGGACTGGCATTTTAAAGCAGTGACATTTTGGGACATACACTTACTCACTTTCTTGCCAAGAGTTAGATTAGTAGTATTCTAAGTGTGGACCAAAACTGTCCCATTAATCTTGCTTGGTCATTCACACGGTGACAAGTTGGTCAGAGAATATGACAACTAAGTGGAAGAGTGACAGGAAGAATATTCAAATGTATACATTTTATCCAAAGCAACTTACAATAAGTGCATTCAACCATGTGGATACAACCCAAAAATTGCAAGAATCATGCAAGTATATCAACTTCATCAAATAAGCTGAAATGAGATAGAGAAAGGCTGTTTTTTTTTAAATAATTTCATGGGTCAAGGTGCAGTCTGAACAGAGGAGGAAGATTGAATTTTGGATTGAAAGAAAGAGCTTTTAACTGGAGTGACAGGGCAAAAGAAGATGGTAAAGATAGTAAGTCAGATGATAACTTGTCTGTCTGGATGTTGAAGTCACCGAGAAGTACAAGCAGGGGGCATTCTTCAGGAATGTTGGATAGGAGGACGTCGAATTCCTCCAAGTATTAACTGAGAAGACCTTGTGGGTGGTAGAGCACGACAGTGATTTAATTTCACTGGATAAGTGAAGACACAGTGTGAAATTCAAAAGAAGGAGGAGTGAAGCTTGGAAGCAGGTAGAGAGAAAATCTTAATTTGGGGGAGATAAGCAAACCAGTTCCACCCCCTCTGCCAGCGGGTCTGGGTGTGTGGCTGAAAGGAGTAGGCTGAGGAGAGGGCAGCAGGGGTGGAAGTGTGGTCCAAGTCTCCATGAGAGCAAGGAAGTCCAGAGATCCCAAGGAGGCGTATCCAGAGATTAACTCAGTCTTGTGGGTAGTTGACTGGCAGTTCCACAGGCCCCCTGTGACGAGGTGTTGGATGGGTGTGTGTGTGTGGAGCAGGTGGGGTAGATAAGATTGGAGCGATTGCAGTGATAGTATAATATAGAAAGGTGGGGTACATGAATGGAACGCATACACATATCAGATAAGGAACAAGAAAAAACAAAGTGAAAGGATACTCAGCCCTGACAATGTTAACCGTCACTCCACCTGCCCTCCCACAAAGGACTCCTTTGTCTTTGTATGAATTCATATGATGAGGCTTCCACTGAAGCCGCAGGTTCAAATAAGTGGTGACTTTTTAAACAAGTGCTGAATGTTCAGTTGGCTACAGAAGTGCTAACCACAGGTGTGAATTCTACGAATTCCTACAACTTTCTTAAACTGTTCAAGAATAAAGTCTCTTAACCCTACACTGGTTTTAGATTAGTTCACCACAACCCTAGGTGCATGTAACACAAACCCTAGACCAAAACAGAATATACTGTAATATAAGAATAGACTAACTGATAGTTACCTGACACAACACAATTTACTACTGTAATACCAATGGTTCCATAACACAGAAAGCCAGAGCAGGAGACTACACTAGATTATGGTCAACTAACATTGTTTGTCCAATTGTGTGCTGTTGTAGTGGTGTTAACCTAACACAGCAGACAGAGCACAGCATTTTTGTTTTAGGCAAAAGCAATACTAAATACACAGCAAGTTGTTCTTCTGGTGTTGCGACATATGGCTCCTGCTTCAATTCATAATGTAATCATATACAGCATGCTGCTTTCAACATACTGAACTGTAGGCACTTTTAGTGTGTAATATTCAGTCAGTATACTTTATAATGTACTAATCTGGACAAATCTACTGTCTTGCTGGGTTTCTGCACTGCCAGAGAGGGACAGTGAGATGAGATCCAAATCATATACTAATGCTGCTGTGTGCATTTGACAATACATTATGTTGGTGACCATTATACAAGAAACTGCTGCTGTGTCTGCAGAAGAAGCAGGTACTGTAGCATCATTTTTGTATTAAAAACATAATTTCCACCGCCTGTTTATCCCATCTTTTCCCCAAACTTTTTGTAATATTTTATCTCAGCCATTTAGCTCAGTTGGTCTTTTCAGTACATGGCTACAGATACCACCTCCATATTATTGGAGTTTCCTCCAGATTTAACCCATAAACCCCATCTGTCACAAACGTGATTTACCCCTTGTTGCTGTCAAACTACACGTTAAGCTTTTCAGCAACTTCAGCACCGAATTTACCCAGATGTTTTCCCAGAGAACGATGCCCTTCTTGAAGTACAGCACAACTTTGTAGCATTGTCTTAAACGATAAAAATAGGGAAGGTAGATTGAAGGCACACACAAATCTTAAAATTTGCATCTTCATTTCTTACTACACACAGTGACACAAGTGACAGCTTAGTAAAACAGACCCACTCACACCCCCAAACATCATGAACAGTTTCACAGTCCACCTTGGCAGTAATACTTGAACAGTTGGAAGGAATCGACACATCTTTAAACCTGAAAAGCCTTAAGTTATAAAATTATGTTTAAATATATTATGGTAAGTAAGTTAAGTTAGCTCTGAAACCTGCTGATACCCTCTACCCCTCCTCCAATTAGTGCAGAGGTTGTTGTGCAGACACCAATCATTCACATGGACGTAGTTGTGGTGTTAAATTCAGTTTTTTCATCAGGATTAAATCTGTATTTGTATCCATATGGCCGCAGATGGTACGTCAGGTACTCTAAAACATACAGCTGGACAGCGTAAATGTAGTGAAAGGACACAACAAAATCTGAACAGCAACCTGGACCCTGGAGGGAAAGAGAGAAAAAAAACAAGAGGTTAGCACAGTTACAATTCAGACTGTGTGCTCAAACAGCAGGAAACCAGTGAAGACTCAGCAGATTTGATTGTTGAATCAACACATGAACTTCCGTGCACTACACACCTACACAACTCCTCCCACTCTGCTTTTCTAGTCTTCCAATTTAATCCTTGACAGCCTTTTCACTGTCTTGTCATTCATATAAGGCTTTCAAAGCTGCTTTTATTTGTGACCAAGTAAAAATACAGTTGTTTGGGTTCACATACTGTATGGGGCCACCTCCTGTTCATGGTAGGGCCAGATTTAGACAGTATAACTAACTTCCATGCTTTAGGCAAATAAAACCACTCTGGTTATAGCCTTTTGTGTCAGTGTCAGCCCCGCCATGACACATTAATTAATCAGTTACTCACTTTCTAATAAGCCATTAAGTCTGGAGTTGGTACGTTAAAAAATAAACTTATTTTGGTGTGGATGCTGCGCAGCTTTTTTCAAGAAGTTAAGAGGTCCAAACCAAATGGAATTTTTCACAGTCTGGTAAGCCCTGCTTATTACTGGTCTTTAAAGCATTAAGTGAACATAAGTTTATTTACAGACCAGTAATAACATCATTTGTTGCAGCTTATAAACCTTTAGCAGTATTCCTTTAGCAGTGGTGGAAGAAGTACTCCCATCTTCTACTTAAATAACATTTTGAATGCAGGACCTTTACTTGTAACAGAGTATTTTACACTGTGGTATGGCTACTTTTACTCAAGTAAAAGTGCAAGAGTATTAGCATCAAAATATACTTAATACCAAAAGTAAAAGTACTAATTGTGCAGAAAGGCTCATTTCAGAATATATATTATATTTTTGGATGATAATTATTGCTGCATTCATGTTTACACCACTTAAAGATAAAAATGGAGCTAATCTGATTTACTTTATATACTGCTGGGTAGGTTGTGAATTTCCCCCCAAGACTGATAAAGTTTTGTCTTATCTTAACCTAAAATTATACATCATAATTTATTTATAATAGTACAATATTTCCCTCTGAAATGTAGTGGAGTGGAAGTACAATGTAACAGAAAATGAAAACACTCAAGTACCTCAAAATTGTAATTAAGTACAGCACTTGAGTAAATGGACTTAGTTACTTTCCACCACAGTCCTTTAGTGGTACCTGTTGGTCAGCCTGTCTTATGAAACAGGTTCAACTTAGAAAAGGTCCTCTTTGAGGCATTTGGCCTCACTACACCCAGCACTGGCAGTTCAGTACAGCTGGTCTGATTAAGTGGACCAAATATTAACTGAGGGTTTTCCTGTCCAGATGAGCTTGTGCACATGAAAGAGGCAGGTTTGCAATTGCCAAACATGCAACATGAAATGATCCATTGCTGTATATTTAAGACAAAAAAAAAAACAAAAACTGTTGATCCCCACTTAGGTCAGTGCAGCATCAAAAAGTTAATTCAGCAATGTTAAAGATACAAAACAAGGCCATCAGTGCAATATAAACGCAGCAAAAGAATGTGGAAAATACAGTATTCATCATCAGATACTAAAAGCAATTAAAAATAAAAGAATGAAATATATCGGAGGGCTTGAGTATGTGAATGACCATTCGCAATGAAGAAAAAGTATAATAATTTGTGGTGTACTGATATTCTTCCTTTTAAATTAAAAGGCTGGTCACTGCCCATCATTACGCCACAGTATACCTTGTGAATGTAAATTTTTTGACTCCATAGGACATCAAATTTGGCTCATGTTCTTGGGCTGCAGTGACATTACTGACACTAAAATGTACCAGCTACTTTACATGTATATGTTAGAGTTCATGTTTTACAGCCCAGATGGAGCACTGGTTGCACTGCACACATTTACATTATTTCACAATGTCATAAATTGTCATGGAGGGCAAAGTATTTAAATGGTTGATAAAGACATCACTCTATAATGTATCCTGCTGACTTTGGTGATCCCTTTACCTTCCCTCTAGTACCACCATGAGGTTCATGTTTGTGGTTTTGAGTGAGATGTCTCAACTATTGGATGGATTGCCATGAAATTTGATGGACACATTCATGTCCCCCTAGGGATGAATTGTAATAACGTTCAGACAAATTCAAATGTTAGCATGCTAAGACACAAAACTAAGATGGTCAACATTAAACCTGCTAAACATCAGCATGTTATTGTGCACGTGTTAGCATGCTCATATTAGCACTTAGCTCAGAGCATCACTATGCCTAAGTACACCCTCACAAAGCCACTAACATGGCTGTAGACTCTTACTGCAACCAATCACCAAACAAGAATGTTGATATTTGATGATTCTCCAAAAGCCCAGATTATGTTCATCTGTGATGTTTTTTTTAACTTTCAATGCCAGCATTAAATTCCTCCTACAATACCTGTGCATGGCAACTACGCTGGTATGGTGAAGAAAAAATTCTGGACGGACACGCTGCAACCACCACCCTGACCTCCACACTTTTACTTTCCACCTCTCTACACAGAAGGCACACAACTTCTTCCATAGACAGATTGTAAAATGTGAGGTGTGAAATTGTTCAGTATGAATCAGTTCCCATGCAGAGATAGTGGTCTTCTTACTGGCATCTGGAGACACTGTGCTCATTTCATTAGATTTCCTATGACCAGTCTAAATCCAGATTCTCAATAGGAAGTTTTGTATTGTGTTGCATACCTCTATTGGAGTATAGTGGTCGTAAATCAGATACCATGGCCGTGGTCTTGGAGGCTGTCTGACCAGGTAATGGTCTGGAGGATAAGGATGAAATGTTTGTCTCCCCTTCACGTCTCTGGAGTCTGCTGGCACCACCTTCATCGTTTCCATACATTTCCCCAGAGCCATGTCCTCTATGGTAGAGAAGTGGGTACATTCCCCAGTATTGAACCCTTTGATAAATCTTCTCAGTGCTTCCTTACTGAGGACATAACCCGCTCCTCCACTCATATAGCCTTGACTGATGAAGGGGGTAAACCTTCTGCCCAGGTACAACGGCTTCTCTGGATCATATTTAGACAAGGTGTAGCGTAGATTCTCTATGACCACAAATGTGTCATCGTCCGCTTTCAGGAACCAGTCTGCTTCGTCCAGGTGGTGCTGGTGGATGTACTGAAATGCTCGGATCGTCTTCCAGTACAGGTTGTCCCTTCCCTCGCTCACGTTCAGCTCGACTGTGGGGAAGTCAGTCTTGACAGAGCTCATGTACAGCACTTTGTCGCAGCGCTTGGCCCATGTTTCCCTGATGTGCTTGGTTCTGGATTCCAAGTTCTTGGGCCCCGTCATGATCCAGCACAAGATCCGTGTTGTGTGAGAGGAATTAGCTGCTGAGCTCTTGTTTTCACCTGGAGGAATTTACAAACCAAGTATCAGAAATGTGCTGCATGGACATTTGCCTGTAGGTTTAAGACGTAAGGTTTATCAGTGCAGAGTCCCAGAAGCAACAAATGTCACTTGGACTGTTGACTCAAAAGTAAAACTGAATATGGGCTCTCTCTCTCTCTCTCTCTCTCAACACTCAAAATAACGTCATCTAAATGAGCGACATTATTGTTTATGTACATAGATATGAAGATATTGTGTAACTTGTGTAACATTATATCTGTATAAATATGAAGTAGTATCATAGAGCTAACGTTAGCTAGTGTTGCACATTGAAAAATTACGCCATGACCAGTGCGTTAAAAACTGATGCCAAGGGGTCCTGACCGAGCGTCCATATGTGTCGAGTTAGGCACATCTGTTGGATTTTCACGGAAAAACCGCCCAGAGTTCTTCACATTAAAAGCAGTTTACAGGCTGATAGAGGCAACCGAGAAAGTCTCATTTTTTTAGATCAGGTTACAGTCGGTTCACACATAACAAAAAACAATTAAAAAACGTGTATACATGGAAAAACATACATACAGTCCCTGTAAGGTTAAGAGTCTCCTAATAGTACTAATATTAGAGTCCTAATATTACTTGAGAATTGTTTTGTTCAAATTGAATTCTCAATGTAAATGAATTTTTGGACATTTTTCCATCTGGTTTCCAGTTACCCTGTACCCAGACTGCACTGATAGAGGTATTAGGTGATAAAATCAATCATCAATCCTGGCTCTGCTGGATCTTAGTGCAGCTGCAGCCTTTGATACTGTAGATCATTAAACATTGATAGGCAGACTGGAAAAGAGAGCAGCATTGTCTGGCACAAATAAAAAGGAGGCGTGTTGTTGCTGCTGCCGCTCATAGATGTGGTTAGTAAAATTAGCTACCTCATTTTATTGAAATTACTGCACCAAAACACCACTGAAACTGTATGATTACTGAAGGCCTATTGTCCATTCAAATTTTCTCCCCCCTTTAATGTGTTCGGAGATGCCCTTTGCCCTCTGCATTTGAAAGGGACTATAAAAGATTAACCTGCCTGACCTGAAAAATTATCATTCACTGATCTTCTTAGTTGGCGTCTATAAAAAGATGCCTGCGTTCTTATTTGATTGTAAAGCTAAGTTAAGTTGGCAATGTTTTTGGCAGTTGTTTTTCCATGTGTTGTCTGATTGTCATTTGACAAGGTTGATCATCTTGCCCTTGTGTCTGTTTCTCACTTCTAAGTCCATCTTCTTACAAGTACAAGAAATGCATGTTTTTTAAATTCACTGATGTTTCGGCTTGGAAAATAATTATTCAATTATGGTTGTAATGTAACCACAGTCTAAATAGGTTCTGCCCCACAGTGACTGATTTACAGCGTCATGCATTACTGAATGGAAATGAAACTAATAGACAACTACTAATTATATTAAATAATAAAACTCATCTATGGTTCTTTTGGTAATCAATCTTTAACTAGATGGTGAATCATAAAATCAACCCTTTGAACAATATTGCACTCTTAAGACGAAGTGTTGGCTCCACTTTAAAAGCACTAGAGCATATTTAGGGAATCTTTACCTTGCTCACCAGAAGGGTCCATTCAAACAACCCGGTGATGTGGCATTTACAGCTTGTATGTAATAATTTTCTTAGAGCTGTAGTATGCCATGTAGTATATCAGAGCCAGTGGAAGTTACTATATTTGATTTATTTTGTTGGCTACCCTTTTCTTATTCCCAGAATGACACGTAGATCACAAAATTAATCATTTTTGAAAAGAGACATCCTTTTATCATCAGTCACATGACATGCTTCACTTAAATATTTTGAATGCTACTGAATATATTGTGTGCTCGACTTCCCAAGTTGAAAATGTGGCCTTACAAATTCCACTTGAAGGCAGACGCACCCTCTTTACTATCACAGGGGCAGAAAAAAAGACGATGGGAAATGTTTGGACAAAATAGCAAATGTACAGACTGCAGGAAATAAGAAAAATTAGGAGTGTAAAACATAAAGAGGAAGTAAAAGTCTGAATAGATGTTTAATCCATCTATTGTGAATGTACTTTGTCATTGTCTCTGCTAACTTAACGGTTGCCCTGGGCAACAGCAGGTCAAATGCTGCCTCCATGAAACATGCCATCACCAGCCACTTCTATAACCCACCAGTGATGAGCTTCACTGGGAGGACGAAACACTGTCACGCTGTTCTGACACCATTCAGTAGGAGTTGCTAGTAGTGATGGAAAGTAATTAAGTACATGTACTCAAGTATTGTACTTAAGTACAATTTAAGTACTTTACTTTGGTGTTTACATTTGATGTTACTTTATACTTCTACTCTATAGGGGTATTTTAGATGGAAATAATGTACTTTTTACTCCACTTCATTTATTTGACAGCTGTAGTTACTAGTTACTTTACATAAAAACACATACGCTTATAAAATACAATGCATTGTGTTAGGGGAAAGCCTGTGATGTTCATGTGTTTTTCCCCACGACAATTGTTAAAGATTGTGACCCCTTACAAAAAGTCTGTTGGGGGCCCATAAGTTTCATTTGTCTATGAGTTGTTAGCAGTTCCAACAAAAAGACATTCCCTCTCCAAACTTTTCAGATGGTTTAAGTTTGAGGCCCAAAGAGGCTAAATTGTCCGAAAATATGAATATCAATTTGTGTAGCAGAACTTTGTTTTTTCTTCCTTTGTCTCCCATTTTTCCACAACCCCTCAGATTTATCTTGTGACCTTTATAGGGGTCCGATCCCCAATTTGGGAACCACTGGACTAAAGTTAGCCAACTGTATATAATGTAGTTGAAACTAGCTTCACCTCAAAGAGCTACAACAGTAAAATGCTGCTTACACATTAATTCATCAATATTGACAATGTAATAATGTAACACTAATATTTCAGTCACAGTGACCAAATACTTTTACTTTTGATAGTTTAACTACATTTTGCTGACAATACTGCAGGACTTTTACTTGTAATGGAGTATTTACATGGTTGTATTGGTACTTTCACTTCAGGAGGATTAAGGATCTGAATACTTCTTCCATCACAGACTCTCGGTCATGACTTCCTGACACTTCATCAGAACCAATAATTTCATCTGTGCTTCTTGATAAATAGTTCATATGTTTGTGTAATTGACACAATAGAACTTATTCAATTGAAAGCAGGTCTCCTGCGACACTCATGTGCTCCGTGTATCCTTCCCTTCCGCATGAATAAAAACCATAAGAAAAGGAGACTGGCCCACAACAACACATACTCAAAAATGGGGACAGTTGTCCTGATGACAAATGCAAAGCAAGCTACTGCTCTGGGGCCCCAGACACTCACGGGGTCCAAAGATTCCAGGTTTACTGGGGCAAATAGTTAGCAGTAATTGATTTTTTTTAATGCACTTGTTTGTTAATACTGTATATACTATGACGTAAACTGAAATTTGATATTCCATAATCTTGAGGCCCCTTCTTGGGTTAAAGTATATTTTTGAGGTCGTTGTTATTTCAGTTTATTTTGCGCTTACATTGTGTATAATGCTAGATCAACGTGCCAGTAATCAAGTGACAAACTAATTAATAAATACATGCACAGTGCAGAGAAAGTGGGGGCATCAGGTTGTCAGTAAGGGCCCACAGGCATTTTTGCTCCAGGGCACCCTAGTGGGTTAACCGAGTTTCTGCCTAATGGTGGCCCTAGTAATCCTCTAAAAGGTCCAAAAAAAAAAAAAGTCATGTGCTACTGAGTTGTTTCAGATTTAAATCACAGGTGAATTCTGATCAAATGTGATAAAAACACAAGTCACATTTTTCCCTTATTGATATTGTGCCTTATTGATAACATTCTAATACATTAATTCATTTATTTCATATAGATAGATAGAATACCCAGTAGTTTAATGTTTACCTTGTCGAGCTTGTTTTAAGCTGTATGTAAGTCTATCCTGTGTATGTACATTGAGAGTAACGAAAAACCGGAGTCAAATTCCTTGTATGTACACATAGCCTACTTGGCCAATAAAGCTGATTATATCAGACTGTCAGATAAGGAATGGTAAA
>NTHP01000117.1:2005386-2017186 GCA_003416845.1 Oplegnathus fasciatus | reverse complement strand
TTTTTTTTTTTTTAAGTTTTTGGAGAATTTTCTCAACATGGTAAAAAACTTTGTGCTTGGTTGGCAAAAAGGAAAAAGAAAAACAATGATGCATGTTGAATTGAAGTAACCAAGCTTGGATGTGTCGTACAACAAGCTTTTAGTAGAAACAAACTCAAGGGGGCACAGTAAAAACACCCTTGGGCACATGCGCTTGACTGACTAGACACTATATCCTTGAAAGTCCAGTTTCTAAGTGTGCGTTTTGTTTTTCCTTCTCTTTGAGCCACCATCATTCATAAATAACACCTTGATGATGAGTTTAGTTAGCCATGACTGGCTGGAATTGCTGGTTAGAATACTGCATGTTGCTCAGACTGAAGTTGAGGCCATCCATAAGGGACTTGTCATCTAATTCATGCACTTGACCTCTGTTTTTATGTATTTATTTATGTTTTTACATGTATCTTGTAGGAAATCCTGCCAGAGGGTCTAAGGTGATAGGAGGCAGACTGAAAGAGATGTTGTCTGTGACTAAAAAGAGATGATTTATTTCTCCTTAAATAACGTGGTCTTGATCCATCAACCCCCAACATTAAGTGCTTTTGTGTATTGCTTTCTTATTATTTGAGATATTTTCTGTTATTTTTGCACAAGTGGTTAAAATATTTGTGTTAACTTTGAAATTCCTCACACAGACTGCAGCCACAAAAATGACTGTAGAGTTGAGTCAGTCCCTCGCTGACATGGTTTCAACAAAATTTGAACACAGAGTACTCTGTTTTATCATATTGGACGGTGTCTCTTTTATATTGTATACCTCCTGTATGTCAGAGAAATCAACAGATGTTGTCCTTCCCACGAGTCTACATTACATGTGTCACAGCTGGATGAGTACAGACCAAACTCCAAGGAGAAGTGCTCACATAGTAAGAGGGTGTTAATGGAACCCATTCAGGTGAAGTGAATGTGTGAAAAGTTCTAACAGGGTCTTATTAATAAATTATTAAGAGGTTTGTTGTTTGTTAAGAAGTACATTTATTTTTTGCTTACAAAATGATTTCAAACAAAACTCTCTCCTCATGGAGGCCTGCTGTTAGAATGTGTCCTTTTCAGCCTGTAGAATCTTTTGAAATTAGGTGATGTTTTACTCCAGAAAGACTAAAGACGTGATGCATCATCTGAATCTGAATTTAATTACCTAATATCTCTAAAATGTGTACTTGTGCTTTCATCAAAAAATGTTAGAGTATATAATAATTGTGATCTATTTGTGGGTCTTATATGTTAAAGCTCTTTCAGTAGGGCTAAATAGAGATGGATGTCTCCTTATAACAAAGCTTTGTCTTGTTTCACTTCATTTATGTATGAGGTTCTGTTTTTTATTTCACTAACACAGAATGATGGATTTCTCCATCTAAATGTTTCCCAATGTTTTATTTTTCTTTAATCTCTTCATTTTGACACACAGTTTAAGGTTACCTTGTGTCACACATGTATCTTCTGTTATGACAGAGAGTCCTAGATGTCTGTTACTATAGCAATTCCAAGCAAATAAAACATAAATGGTACAAAAATATATTTCTTAGTCATCATATATGAAAAAGCAGAGAGTAAGCTGAATGAGCAGCAAGAAACATGCCCTTCTGGGGTCCGTGTGGGGCCACTCTGGGCGGGAATGGGCCCCCAAGTGGGAGCCTCATGGGGATAGCCGTTTGGACGAGGCTTCTGTCCTAGGAGGGTGTTCTTCACACTGGAAGCGATCAAGTTTGGTCTGATGTAGCTAATATATCATTAAAGCTGCAGTCGGTAGGATTGAGAAGAGAGTGGACTTAGCTTGAAACATGTAGTTTTAAAGTTTAAAATGTAACTTAAATTATATGTAATAAAATTATTTATGTGAACATGTCAATCTTGTTTGCTGAAAGCAAACCGTAGTATGAAGGAAGGTTTCAGTTGGACTCTTATCAGAAATCATAAAATGTTTCATGTCATCTGACATAAAATGCAGTAATTAAACTGTCAGGAGATATATATTGACACTTTATAATGTTAGAGATAGAAGTGGCAAGCTTGAAAAAAGTAATGCAGCTAAATATATTGACAACCATACTGTACATCAAACTTTCCTGCCTTGGTTTACATTGGAAAAAACTATTGCTGTATTGACATTTACATGTGCACATAAAGAAGTTTGAGAAAAACCTGATGAGATCAAGTTTCTAAGCAAACAGGTGTCACAGCTCCCACCAGTCATAAGTCATGTTTCACATTTCCTGCTCTGTGTCTAACTAACTCTCCTGTCGTTGCAAATCTAGCCACTCCCTCCAGCCCTTCAGTTACCCATTCAGTTACATCCACCTCACCTGAATTTCCTCGCCCATCTCCTCACCTGCATCCCATTCCCTCATAGCCCCTCAGCATCGTCTGGTGTGTTTCACCTAGCTTTCCAGTAACCTGTTACTCTGTGTTCCTGCCTGCCTGTTTCTGACCACCCTGCCAGCCTTTCAGACCTTGGATTCCCCTGCCTGCCCCTCATCAGATTTGTTTGCCTTATAGACTGACATTCTGGTCTTGAACCTTGCTTGCACTTGTTTGAACTTTGCAGTAAACCAAATTGTTTCCTGGACTCGCCTGCATCCTGTGCCGTGCTTCCGGGTTCTAGTCTGTCACCCGTCACAATAGTCCATTGTGGTTGACACTGAGAAGTGTCCCTGTTATTTTGTTCACCCAGATGAACAGTTAGTACACTAGTCTAACTTGTTCAGCCATTCCGTCTCTTTAATGCCATTTCAATATCACATCTTGTCTGTTTTGGTCTTTGTGTGTGCTGGTAGAGCTGCCAAATTGGTTCATGTGGGGATTCCCTGCAGTCTGAGCGCTGTGTTGGTCACCCCATCCCATAGTGTCTTCCTTTATGGGATCGCACTGGTAGCCATCTATAACTAGTTTATAACCACGTACAGAATAGTGCTATAACACATTAAATCAAACCTGCTGACAAATTACTGATAAGCGTTTTTTTGTCAGCAGATGAGATGATCACATGTATTCGCACATTCAAATTAACTTAAAGCTCCACTAACCAATATTTTTATATTGAAGCAACTCTGTGGAACTTTTCATTTTGTGTTGATTTTGGCGGTCCCTGTGGACAAAGGCGGTAGTGTTTCACCTAACATTAGGTTACATGATCCCTCCGCTTCACTCCCCGCTGCAAGGAGACTACTTCCCCAGGAGGAGAGCGGGCAGCAGCTCCGGAGACGGACCTTCAGTTAGCGGCTGAAGCACCGTGAATTCAGCCAGAGCAAACCCCAGCACCATTTCGTCTGATATCGCGGAAAAACCCGACCCGGTGGCAGGCATTAAGAATAACTATTAGGAACTAATAGAAATAGCCAATCTTCTCACAGTTGGTCTCGTTTGCTTATGTAGGTCATATAGAGGCATCAGTATTAAATTGAGACTGTTTCATAACCACTTAAAAACTTCATAGAGTACTTTTAACAATGCATCAGATGACTCTGAAACGTGAAACGTGTCACTCGTAGTGATGAACCCATAGTGAATTATCATCAACTCTGCTGTTCCCTACTGCATTTTTTTGTGTGTGTCTTTCAGCTACTTGTTTTTGCTTTTTGGTCCTCAACTTTACTGTTTAGGTTCAGTCTCTGCTTGCTCACTGCAACCTTATTTCCAGCAGCAGCTGGCAGCTGTTTTTAGTGAAAAAGCTCAGGCAAACCCACTGTACACTACCTGCCCAGCACCAAGAAGCAGAAACAAAAAACACATCATTCTGCACGGAGAAGATCAAACATCCAAGCGAAAGAACAATAAGTACAACAGACTTTGAATATGAAGTCTAAAATACACTGGAATCAGCCTATAAAATATCCACCAAGTCTTTGTTTGAGATTGTTGAATGGAAACTCCCTTCAGATTGCTAAACCAACAAAATTCCCAGAAAAAATACAGAGGTCATGGCCTCAGAGTCCTCCATGGTAACTACTGCCCTGTTCTGGACTGGAAGAGACCATAATGAACTGGATTATATACTGTAATCAGCCTGAGTTAACTGTATGTGTGCTACTGTAATGTTGTGTCTATGATGAGAAATAAAGGGAACTATATTAGTGGGAGGGCATCATGGGAAATATATAGATACTTCAATTCAGAAGCAAATGTTTAGCAGAGAGGGGGCTACTGCTCCAGTCCAGCAGGTGGCGGTAATGCGCCTGTTAGCTCGTTTTCCAACCAGAAGAAGAAGGTTCATTTCCGGGATAAACAAGGACATGTGTTGAATAACTACCCTTTCTGTCTCTACCTCCAAGCTGTTTTTTCCCTTACAGGACAGCTGTTTTATTTAAAGAGTTTTATTTAAACGCACTCTGTTAGCAGCTGTTAGCTAAGTTAGCGTTACTCGACTTCATGGCGGCTTCTGCTCATGTCTCCAAAGTCCGCTCGTTGTACAAGAGGATCCTGACCCTGCATCGGTTCCTGCCGATAGACTTGAGGGCCCTCGGTGACCAGTACGTGAAAGACGAGTTCAGAAGACACAAAAGTGCGTCACCCGAAGAGGTGAAGAAGTTCATGACAGAGTGGGAGGTAAGACATGTCACTCTCACACGGAGCACTGACGTCTCCGTTAACATTAACGAGGACACCTTCACTCACCGGGTGTCACTGCTGACGACTTCACTAGGATCCACATTTTCATCCATTTTACAGTGAATTTACTAAACGACACTTCTTCTAACAGAATGTAACGTTACAGCTTCATGAGTTATGACTGGTCAGCACTCTGAATCTTATCTAATATGTAGTCAGTGGGGGGCTGAGGTAAAGTGCTGCGCAGGGCTCTGTCAGGTCTTTAATTGGACCAAGTCACGTGTTCATATAAGGATGTGTTAAACTGGGAGAATTCAAAAGTTTAGTTCTTGTCCTCAGTTCTTTAGGAATAACCCCTCTCACATTTTGTTTTTCAGATTAGTTATTCAGTGATATTTTGTGCCAGTTTTTTTTAAATGAGGCATTTCTTTCAAGGAAATTCCTCTGAAAATCAACAACTTCTTATAAATTCAACACCTCTAACTAAAATACCTGTCTCAGAACTTTGTCTCTGTTTCCCCGTATTTAGTAGCTACTAGATCACATAGTTCTGTCCAGGAAACATCCTTGGAAATGACTGCGAAAAATGACAAACCCTTAAAAATAAAGAAGTACTGTTTTATTTCCCAAAATAACCGTCGTGCTGTTTCAAAGCTCCCTGCAGGCTGCTCAGAGTAGATCTGAAGAGTCCTGGTGGAGAAATGATCGTCAACAATATTTTATTTAGCTTAAACATGGTCAAATTTAAACACACTGAGTCTAAAAGTGCTGCAGTTAGCCCATAAAACATACATAATGCAAGGTTTGAATTGCTAAATTTAAGTTGCTAAAACCCCCAAATTTCCCAGAGAGATGACTGAAGAATGGTAATGGTAGCTGCTGTCTGTACCCAAGGTACTCTTTGACTTGACCTATCATCAGTCGTGTTATCTGTGAGGGCTTATGCATTGCCAGTGTTATGTCATTCAATCACCACATGATGGCAGAGCAGCGTCAGTAAACAGTAAGGTAGCATTAAGGGACTGTGGTAGGTGAATGTATACTGTCTGTTCAGAGTTGGGTTGTAGTTTTCACCTACACAGTCACAGTGTAAATCTTGTAACTACTGTGTTAGGTGTTATTGTTGGACCAAAGGTAGTCTGTGGGGGACGGATCGAGTTTGAACCTGAAAGTTGGATAGTTTGCATCCTCAGACAGTCAGGGAAGGTCTGAAAGTGGAACTGTTTTCAGGTCTCTGAAAGGTAACTGTAAACAAGACCTGATGTTTGTCCAAGCCACATCTGTCCAGGTATGTAGTGACAAGTGATGCCAGGACAGTCTTGATGTGCCAGGTGGGTGGCAGCATAGTTCACTTTGAAATGGGCAGCCTACTGCTGATTCTGACATATGCACGTAATTAATATAATACTTAATATTTACTTAATACTTACTTAAAATACTTGGTAATACATGAATAGCTGGCTTTAGCATAAAAAGATTAATTAAGATTGATACACCCTCAGCCTAAGATCAATTTGTAACATCTGGTACAAAAAGCTGTCTTGTTTTCTGCTTTGTGACGATGCATTTTCACTTAATCCACTGAGTTTTTACATGGTTGATTTAGCTTAATTTTCTCAACCCCTAAAGGAACACTTAAGGATTGTTTATCAAATTTGGAGTAACGTACAGACAAAGAAACATACAATAAGTTATCCTACACAGTGACATTACTTGTGTTTGGGGTCAGTCAGGCCTCTTATGAGCAAACTGTTATAAAACTCTAATAGCAGACATGTAAATAGACTTGTATGGGATCTGGGAGGACTACTATCAACACCAATCACAGATATAGAGCACATTAGCACATTAAAATAAGAAGTTAGTTAAAGTCATGAAGTATGTGATAAAACAATGTTAAAAGAGAACGCCGCTGATTTAGCCTTGCACTCCTGTAACATTGTTGAGCTCACAGTGGACAGTGTTATTTTTTAAAAAAGGATAAAAATTGATGCCGCAGAATCAGAGATGTTGTCTTTTTTATTCCATGCATACGTCCGTGTCAAAACCTGCCACCTACATTATCCACAGTGCCCATAACGTTTGGTTTGAGATGCGGGTGTGTTATGTAGCGGCTAACACGTGACCAAGTGGTTTATGTTAAAGGAATAGTTTGGGTCTTCAGCCCCGACGCTGATTCAAGTGACACCACTTGAGGACATTTATCAGACATCATTTCACACTGGTGTGGTCCTTCAAGGTCCTTTGTTGAGTCGAGCCCACCCCCCTCTTAAATAAATCCCAAACATTTCATAGTCAGATCGTCCTGGCCAATATCATCTTGTTATATGAACAGTGAAATGTTGAGCGTGTAGATTCATTATTGATCTTGGAAATTGTAGTTTTACAAACAATTCTTGGCACAAGGCCCAATTACTGGGAATTTTCAGAGCTTTCAGCCACATTGAAATTTTACTTTATGATAATACTAAAATGATCATTTTATGATGATGTACTGTATACTAATTATAATAATGATTTCATAAATAATTATACTAATAATTACAGTGACTGTTATATTTAAATAACTCTTCAAATAGTATGAAACCAATGTACAAATGTACCTCTCTTGAATCAGCACATGTGCATCTTCTTCACCACCACCTCTCCCTTGTGTTTGTTTGGGTTTTTGCAATAATGATGACATTAAAAAGAAACGGTACCATTTGTATTTTCTTATGGAGATATATAGCTACAGTGTATTGATTATCCCAGGCCTAGTCTGATTTGATGTAAAAGCTTGTTGTAGTCTGGGACTAACTTCAGTCAGATCGGTCATTAATATAAGCCTGATGCTAGCCTCCGAAGACCTACCTGGATTCATGTGCTGATGGGGAATCAATATTTTTCCGACATGTCCTCTAGTTCCCAAAATAATCTCAACCATGAGAGTGTACCAGGTCTTTTTTTATCTCACTATGGGGGTGAGCCAATGTTTTCCAGGACAATTACGCACTGCTGGGGGATGGTAAATCACCCATCTGCAGGTAATTTCTCTAATGAAGTAGATGGTGATTGCAGCTGGAATCCTGAGAGGTCTCTCCGTCATTGCAGTAGCTGTGAAGCCACCGGGGAGGAGGCAGTCACTTTCAGTATGCCTCACTGTATCAGTATGCATTGTTTTCGAACCCAGAGTCCATTTGAATTGGTCCCAATGAGGAGATGAGAGGCTTTTGTCATACTTACACACTCCTTTGGCTTTATTTCACATGGCAACATTTCTAGGGAAACTTAATTGGACCAAAACCACTGAGAGGCATTCAGGTCCGTATTGGTTTGGAAATGCACCAAGAAATAACAATACGGTCTCTGTCGAACTGCTGCATCATCTAGCCAAACCAAAACAACAAAAAGCCAAAGTTGTCAACAATAAATTGGTGTGAAAAACACCTGAGCTGGACTGCTGGCCCAATGCAGACAGATACTCTCATGGCAAGAGCTTTAATAGCTTTTTGTTTTTAATGGAACCTGGTCTAAGGCCAAGAGAATCCATTTCTGATTTTGATCGTGAGCTGAAAAAAAAAAGGGCTGCAAAAAGAGTAGCAGCTGTTGGGGATCCAAAAAGATATTAAGAAATAAAAAATATCAATGAAAACCTTATTACTATACTCCCCGAGTTGGGAGTTTTTAGTGAAATGCCCTTGAAGTAAATATTAATTGAATGTGAATATACATGCAGTGCATTCAGAAAGTATTCAGACCCCTTCACCTTTTTCACATTTTGCTGCTGCCTTATGAGAAAATGGCTTAAATTCACTTTCCCCCTCATCAATCTACACTCAGTACACCATAATGACAAAGCAAAAACAGGATTTCAGACATTTTTGCTCGTCTGTTTAAAAGAAAACACTGGCAGTGTGGGGTATAAAGCATTAATTTCCATGCGCTCATGTTGATGGTTCAAGGAAAAGTTAGACATTTTGGGAAATATGCTTATGTTGAGGGTTAGATTATAAGCCCAATACCACTCTAATGTTTGTATGGTAATTGTAGGGAAAAAGTTAGCTTAATTTAGCATAAAGACCGGAAGGGGGCCGAAACAGCTAGGGTGGGTCTGTCTGATGGAAACTAAATCTGCCTAAAAGCAAGCTTCTCTCCTTCACTCACTGCGAATGTCAAGCCGATCTCACAGCACAGCTGCTGTCATTAACCTGTATTTTTATTTATTTTGCCTGACGATGTTGTAATCATAAAATAATGGTTTAATCTGCAGCTCAGCAGCGTGGAAGTTACTGCTGTCAACATAGTATTTATGAGCTGCAATCAAATTTCATGTGTTCTGTTGTAAATGAGCTTGAGTTCGGCTGCATTAAAGCACAGTGACGGTGATCACAGAGAGCAGGAGGGAGCAGAATGGAGGCTCAACGGGCCGTCGGACCCCCTCCCTCGCTTTCCTGCTTTTCTTTCTCTCTAGTTTTGTGTGTGTGTGTGTGTGTGAAAACAGTGGAAAAAAAAAAACATTGTTAAACCTTAAGTCAAAAAATATTTACAGGCATTTATATGCATACACAAATGAATTCAGTACTTCAGACGTGAGCTGCTCCAGCTAAAATAGACCTGGCACGTAAACATAGCAGAACGGGGAAAGAGCTGTGCCTGAGCCGTTCAGTCACAAACCAGGTGGACACACGCCGGCTAGAGTGGCAGCGAATTGTCTCCGACGGCTACAACAGAGCCGGACCCTGTGTAGATTGGCCGTAAAGCTCACTAACTAACACGTCATATCTTGTTTGTTTAATCTGTACAAAAACCAAAGTGTAGAAATGACAAGTTGTGGTCAGACGATAAGTCAGTCTCACAAACAGCTCTCCAAATGCTCGAGGATCTAACAAGTCTATATGCTTTTTCACATTTTCATGAACATTTACCCCGACAACATTATAGTAATGCATGTGGTAATTTTCTGTGCTTGCTGAACTGAAAGGTATAGGAAACTTGATTTAGAACTGCATGCCATCCATCCACCAAAGTTTATTCACACGAGTAACCGTTTGCACCAATTTGACAGCTGTTGAGAGCAAACTCTTATTATGTAATGAGTGTAGCAGAGCTCTAACAACACAGACTTTCTCCTGACTGTCTCCTTAGTCCTCTTTTCCTCTCTGTACATTCTCTCAAAAGGAGGCGAATTTCCACTGCATCTCCGCTTCCTCAGAAAAATACAGAGCAGTGGGAACAGACGAGGAGCGAGACCCAAAATGAAATTACAAGCACTGAGTGTTCAGCGTGTAATCCATTTATTTCAGAGGTACCCACGGGAGTTCTCTGCTGCTAATAAATCGGCTCTGTTGGGCCAAATAAGCTCTCCCCGAAGACACAGAGAAATGTTTGTAAGGAACAAAGGGAAAGATGACGGAGTGTTGTAAAAAAGACAATGAAGAGAAAAACACCTGTATGAGCTGCACTGAGCCACAGAGTTCGGATTTGTTCGAGTCTGATCCCAAGCTGCGCTCACCATAAGACAAATAGAATATGAGGCCACATATTTCTGTAGCTGTGATGAATTCATTTATTTGAATAAGAGATTGACATTTTGAGGTTTGACTGAAGCCAGTGGCTTTAGACCACTGCTTGTGCTGGTCAAGTCAGTCTTATTTATGTAGCCCAAAATCACAAAACAGCTTCCGAGGGCTTTACATTCTGTACAACATAAAACCCCCTCTGTTTAATCAGCTTTATTTTAGCATACCAATCCATTAAAATAAGCCAGGATCGAGCCAAATCCTTGACATAATTGCCTCTGACTGAATTACAGTAGTGCGGGCCTACCATGACTACTAATGGCTGCATGACTCAGGTGACTTTCCCAGAAAAGACGCAAGCCTTTTCTTCCACCTTTTTTCCTTTAAGATTCATCAGATTTGCTTGTGATGACGTTACCAGAAGCCGTAAGGTGCCTCAACAAGTGACATGGCAGACCCCTGTTAAGGTTAAGGATCCAGAGGCAACAAGAGTGAGAGAAGAACACACACAATTACTCACCTAGTCCTAGACTTTTCCAATAAGTCCTTGAATGATTAAGTAAAAAGTGCAAGCACGAGTGTGCCAAACTGTTGGAGTATTCCTTTAAGCTGTAACCCTCCTGCCTCAGGGAGGATATTTCCCCTTGGCAAATTTTCAACATAATTACATTATGTGCAGGAAAAAGCCTCTCAGATAAATGGCTTGTTATTGCTTACAGTGAGAGCGTTCCAAAAACCCACGATGCTTTGTGAATGGGCAAACAGCAGACAATTCGCTGTGCGCTCTTTGTTCAAATGATGGATGGCTTTTCAAAAGTGAAGCACATGGAGGTGGCCGTGGCCCTGCTCAGGATGATTCATATGCAGCACTGACAGCTTTGACTCAGCGCACATGGGCTGAGGTGAACAGTTCATTTTGAAGGAATGTGTAAAGATTGGCACTGAGTGATATCAGTGCTGTAAAGTGAAGAACATAACCTTGAGTTTACTATACAGGAAACATTCATTGTTTTATTTTTTCCATTCAAGGTCTAATTGTAACAGAGTAGGTGAGAATTACAAATGTGCCGTTAGTTCCTGTTTGAGGATCTATGACACACTCTGAGCCACTTCAGTCAGCGTCAACTGTCACTTTACTTTTATTTTAACATCTTGTCTCATCTTAAAGGATGAAGGGAAGTATACAGCTCGCCAAATATCACTGAGGTTAAGTGTAAACCAGACATTATAAGATTCTATACTTTTTTCCTCCAAACTATTGAAGTTCAGTGATGATTATGGTCTTACTGTCGTACTTTTGGCCGTGATTCCACTCTTCAACTTAGATTTACCGTACTTGCTGTAGTTCAATTTATTATTATTTATGTATATAGTGCCAAATCACAACAGAAGTTATCTCAGGGCACTTTTCATTAAGAGAAAGTCTAGACCGTACTCTCTATAATATTATTTACAGAGACCCAACGATTCCACCATTAAGCAAGCACTTGGGGATAGTGGCAAGGAAAAACTCCCTTGTAGTATCCATAGTTGTATCCACATACAGTTTTCCTGTGCAGAGTGATTCTTTGCAGTATTTCCAGATGTGTTCACTGTGGATTTTACCTTAAATAAAGTGCTTTAGATAGTCAGGTTAAACTGTTGGCTTGTTTACAACCTGCATGCTCGTCTGATTACTCATTCGAATGTTACTGTAGTAATGTCGTCGTGTT
>NTHP01000117.1:1989024-2005333 GCA_003416845.1 Oplegnathus fasciatus | reverse complement strand
GCTGTGTGATGGTCCTGATGAAACAGTTAAACTCTTAATAAATAATATATGATGTTTGTTTTGTTTTTCTTAACCTCAATGTTACTTAGTCGTGAATATTTAATATTTTAGGGAAATACTTCAATGTTATAAACGTTAAAAATGTTATACCCACACAACGGAGTATCATTTGGCTGAAGTTTGAACTTGTCTTGGTCTGAGATTTACATTTATTTAAAGGATCCGGCTGTTGTTATTCTTTATTTTTCTTACTGTCAACAAACCCCATGAAAAGACCAAAACCAACAATGTGTTCAATGTCTGTCTCTCAATTCTTTCCGTCTTCCCTCTCCTGTCTGTGGTACTCTGCTGAAATAAATCTTTAAAAACAGCTTACAAATATGTAGTTTCAGTTTTGAAAAAGGGTCAGTAATATTCTAAAACAGCTGACCAAATGTTTCTCAAACAGGAGAGAAATATATGCCATCTGATCGGTGCTTAAAGTGGGTCAGTAATCAAGGTACAGAGAACTTACTTATCACACTGTGACTTTCTAAAGAATGTGGGCACTCGTGCTTTAGTTTCTGGAAGTGTTTGGAAAAATAGGCCTGCTCAAACAAGCTGCAAGAGGAGGTGAAAATGTGACGTTGCTGTGTGAGGTATAATACGTTGTCTAGAACTTAGATATAAGCCAGCAATCCTTTTCTATAAAGTTGTATTTATATACTACTAATTTGCAACAAGTGTGTTTTTAAAGAAAAGTAATGCCGCCCAAATTATGTTTTTATCAACATACTAAGTGTTTTTGATGAACATATCCGCAAAGTTGCAAAATGTTCATACTGAACGTATCTGCAAAACATTCACTGTCAGTGTATTTCATTTGTTTACTTACACAATCCATGTATGGCAACTAAAACATGATTAATGTTTTTATGGCAATGTTTAGGCACTTAAAGCACTTGGTTGACTATTGAAGGTTAAGGCTGGTGCTTTTCTATATTACAACGCTAGCGTCTGTTTCTCAAAACGTTCCAAGTTCCCCACTCTGTGGCATTCAGCCCCAAGCCCACCGGTTCATACTGAAGCCATAAATCTGAAGATGTCCAAAAACAAAAAGGCTCAGTAATTTCCTGAAACAGCTGGCCGCTGTACTTATATATGTTGCACAAGTCACACTGCCTGATGTGTTTAATGAATGTGAAAGTGGAGATGGGAGGGAGAAGGTGCTAAACGCTGCTGCTGTTCCTGCCTGTGTTTAAAGTGGTCTGTGTCTGTGTCCCGTATCCCCCCTACAGAGCTACAAGGACACCCTGCAGACTCAGGTACTGCAATCAGCGGGGGAGCGACTCAGCTCAGCAAAGTTTGGGGTCGAGCTGTCAGAAGGGAAACTCAGCAACTTCCAAGAAGAACAGATAGGCCAACTGTACGAACTCATGCTGGAGTCCACCAAACCAAACAGACAGTTTGACATCCAAGAGGACAGCAAGTGAAGCAGCAGGCCACAGAAATGTGCTCGGACAAAGGAAAAACCAAGGTGCTATGATGAATTCAGACAACTAATATATTACCTCTAAGTGCTTCAGATGAAGAGTAGTACTCAAAGGCAGAGTAGAGGCTTTTAAGAGTTGATCATATTAAAGTGCTGTGTGATATCTCTGTGTTCCTGTGCTTGTCTCTTTTACTGTGACAATAAAAAGAGGTTCCTCATGCTCCTCCGCAGGTGCATTAAGGTGACACTAATGGGTTTCCTTTGTAAACTTTTTTTGCATGAATACAATTGTGAGCTCATGGTCGTGAAGGAAAGGCTCCGAGATGTGTCTCCTCGGCAGCAGCGCTCACATCAGCAATGCCTCTTTCAGCCTCAGTGGTGATGTCGCCATTGTTGGGGTGAAGCCCTCATTATCCATGTGAAAATATGAACATTTGAATCCGCACAGACACAAAAGCCACGAGCTGTGTGTTGAGGGAGAGAAACGGGGGTGTTCGAGCTGTTATAAAAGTCAACTCATGGTAGTTGATGCACCAATTGCCTCCCACAGAGTTCAGACGTCACAGTGATTTCTCTGGAAATAAACTAATCAGGCATGCACCATACAAATGTAGCGACGGCTACAAAGAGTCTTTGTCTTGCATCTGTTCCAAATATAATGCTGCTTTGAACCCCTACCTCCCACTGACTTCTCAGTTTCTGGTCTGATAGGCGTTGTTTTTGTTGTACTTTGAAATTTCCGTCTCATGTCTGGCCTGAGCTGCCATAGGAGCCAGGGTTCATATTCAAAATTTGAAACCTCCACCTCTTGTATAATGCTCTCTTACAGCTGTAGAGATGACTACTTGTGTGTGAATCATGGTGCCACTTGTAGTGACGATCCCCCAGAGAATTACCACCTGATTCTGCAGTTCCTCTCAGCTCTAGGGAGTGTTTTATCGTTTTTCAGCTCATTGTTTTGGTTTTCCACCCCACAAAGTAACCGTTCTGGTTTAGTCTCAGCTCTCTCGTCAAGCAGCAGGCAGCTGTTTTCAGTACCCAGCACCAAACACAGTTAGAGACTGGCTGGTGAAAGTGGAACATTGAGCATTGACAAGCCAGACATTTTTCTCCAGAGTTGGTGGAGACTAAGAACAGGGGAAAAGGAGAATGAATATTGGACAGGTGGCCAGAAACACAACTCTAAATACAGTTCTGGTCAAAGTTATAGTCACCCTTTTATATATATTTTGTATAACCTGTACAATACCTTCAGAAATACATTGAAATGTACCAACTTTGTATCATCAGAATATTTTAATATGATGTCTAAAGTTATTCAACAAAAAACATTCCTTTTCAACTTACATGTAGTGACTTAAGAGAATAAATATAAAATATGACCTGGACAGCATTAAAAACACCAGAGCCTAAAATTTGGTTGCACACACCAAACGTTTCTTGCACCAGTCTGCTGTCTCCCACCCTTCCATTGCAATTTGTTCAAGCTCTTAAATGTCTGTTGAATTCCTTTTCACAATGGCAGATTTCTGGTCTCTCCAAAGATTTTCAATTGGATTGAGATCAGGACTCATTGATGGCCAGTTTAAAGTAGTCCATTTTTTTCCTTTTCAACCATTCTTTTGTGCTTTGGGTCTTTATCATGCTGGAGGACCCATGATCTTCGACCCAAACCTAGTTTTCTTGCACTGGGTAGCACATTTCGCTCCAAAATGCTTTGGTAATCCTCTGATGTCATGGTTCCTGTAATACGGTACAGGCCTCCAGTACTAGAGGCAGCACAGCAGTCCCACAACATTATGGATCCTCCACCAGGTAGGGTCTTCTTTTCCTTATAAGCTTCATTTCGTTGCCAATAAATAAATCGCTGGTCTGCATTACCAAAGAGCTCTATTTTGGTTTCATCTCTCCACAGAATATTTGCTCAGAAGGATTGTTGTTTGTCTGGGTACGTTTTGGCAGATCAGTCGTGCCTTTTTTTGTCTTTCCTTCAGCGGTGGGGTCCTCTTTGGCCTTCGCCCATAAAGCCCTTCTCGGTTTAGTGTGCAGCGTATGGTACGAGACAGGTCCATGAATAGCAAACTTCTTAATGATGTTGCACACTGTCTAGACAGGGATGCCAAGGTCTTTGGAGATGGCCTTGTACCATTTAGAAATACTGTATTTAGTGATAATAGCACTTCTGATGCTCTCAGATACCTCTCTTGTCTTCATCATTCATTGGTTAAATCAAGTCATGTGAGCACTGACAATTTATCACAGGTGAGTCTAATCTAGTTTTTTTTTTTTCAAACTGATTTCAATGCCTCATAGTGTGCCAATACTTGTGTAATGGCAATCTTCTTTTTTTATATAGTTTTCCTCCTATTGCTTTTTAAAGTTGTTACTGTTTTATCCTTTTCTGTTCTGTGTCAAACACGAGTGACTACAGACCAAAGCTATTTCAGGAGATACTGTACATGATGTACTCAAAATCCAGGGGTGCCAATAATGTTGCCCAGAACTGTAAATGATACTGTTGCTCTGTATTTGTTAGGCAACTGTTTTCTAACACGTTAGCCATATAAACTTAAAGGTAACCTTTTGTTTGTGTCATGCACATGTAAGCACGCGGGCCGCCCAATTCACATTCACATCCTGCCATTGGTTGCATGATATTCCACTGATCTACAGTTGGTACCCATAATGTGCAAAGAAGCATAGCAATGCAACAATACACATTTGTGTTGTGTTTCAAAACCCACCTCTGATGTCAAAGAACGTCTTGCTTCATATCGTTACTTTTCATCTCATCACTGTTGTCCAGCTGTGATACACTTCTACACACTTCTTTCCACATAACAAACGTTTACGTGACAGACACCTATGTGTTAATGTCAGAAAGCCTTCCAATAAATGAAGCCAGTAATGTTACTTATTCTTTGTCTGAAAAGACCTGAAGGACAGCAGGTGTCTTATCTCTCCCAGCGAGCACTTGATGGAAAGCAGCAAGACAGCGGGGACAGATTGCTAGTCCATCAGGATGAACACAGAACATACCTGATTTGCATGTCTTTGAACTACGGGAGGAATTCAACATCAAACTCTGTACAGATTGAAGTGGTTTGAAAGCACAGTGGGGCAACGTTTCTTACCTATAAGCTATGCAAAGGGGTCTTAAGGTCTTACTAAAGTCCTACACCCTGCATCAGTACTTGTTTACGTAACCAAAACTAAAAAGATCCTAAAATAAAATCTTCAGCAGTGCAGAAATACAAATGAACCAACTTTTAATTAGTATGTGTAATATACTGTATGTCATGGTATGATATGTAAATTCCCCTTTAACAATCACTGAGTATATCCATTCCATTCTCTTAATTACATCAGTGATTAATATCAGCTGTGAAAGGCCCAAGGTATAATTGATTGAGGGATAATAAGAAAGGCGGTGCTTTCAGTAATTGTTTAACATGACCTCCATCACTTCCCCATGGCACTTGGTAATAAGCAGCACCATATGTTACCAAGTGGCTACTTGCAGTGGGGGTTGGATGAAAAAGGGACACACTTGACCTACAAACAATACGAGAGTAACAAATGATGGTTAAAACTACTCAGACATAACCTGAAAATATTGGCTACCAGCACATATGTTACTTTATTTTCTACTGTGTACTGCCCAGAGAAAATGAGGAAACATTACAATTAAATTCTGGGGGATGTGGACCTATAGCATGAATAGATTAGAGTGAACTTTTCTGTTTGTTGAATAGTGAAACTCCTGGTTGACTTCACTGTTGTTCACCTGCTTCCCTTGGCCCCTGAAGAATCAATCTCAGAGAAGTCAACTTGAGTAATGGAGCGGCTCTTATGATGACAGGAGGAAAGTCAATGAGGGCTTGTTAAAAGTCCAGTCGATGGCACTGAAAGTCTAAAGCCCTGCCTGATACCCCTAGAGGCTGCGGTGTTAATTACACTTCTCAATAATACTAAAGAGCTGGACCAAAAAAACAACATACAAAAAAAAATGTACTACAGAGTTTTAAGAATAAACTCCGTCTGCTGATGAAGACTGTGAGATGTAGTGAAAGATGAGTTGAAAGATCCAGAAAAAGCGTTGAGAAGTGTTCAGATATTTGTTAGCCACACTGTGCCTCTAGGGATGGGAATGTTAGTCGGTCGGTCCACCACTTTGGTCCAGACTGAATTATTGATATATATATTGAAAGATACTGAATATTGAAGTTCATTATTGAACTTTTTAAAAAAAATGGAAATTTGAACACTACAATTCCATGACAACTGGGAAAACTCTGCTGACGGAGATTATGTGATATGATCAAAAGCTCCAGAAAAGCTATTAAATGGACTTTGTGGTGACACTGTTTTTGCAGTACTGAATAATGCCAGGAAACACCTGTTTTGGTCCATAAAATACATGCTGGTGCAAATCTAAACGCCCCTCTTACATTCCCCTGGGACTACTGAGAATTCATACACATATGCATCCTGTGACAACGGGGTCACAAGTAGATGTTTATTTATGATTATTTATGAGATGTTAATTTTAAAGGGTTACAAGCCAAAAAAATTTGGAACCACTGATCTAAACCACCTTTTCTTGAGGTAAAACTGAAAATGAGCACACCTGAAATGTCTGTAATAATCTGTAGTGTATTAGTTAACAATAGGAATGATGGCCTCACCTATGAAAATAAGACTCAGCTTATAAAAAGCACTGCACCGATGTAGCATTGCACTCATATAATATTGATGCACTCATGATGGACAGTTGGGGAAAAAAGGATCAAAATTGATGCAGCAGAACCAGAGATTTCATCAAACAATTTCATGCTCTGACTTGTCCAGCGGTCTCACCGGTGCTTAAGAAGTGACAGCTGCCACAGCCAGTGATCATACACCATCCATATGAGACAAAACACACAGCTTAAAAGAGCAGTGCTCATAAATTAGACTGAACGATGCACAAACGGGTCGATACACACCAGACAAAGGACATCACCTATGACAGGCAAGAAGAAAAAGTGTCTCCACAGGGACAAGCATGATTTCTCTACTGGGGTTTGGTCAAATACCAATACTACTATCTCGAAACAGGGTTGTGTCTAGAAGTGTGCATAAAATGAGAAGAAAAAAATCAATACTCCACAACAGCTTCATTTGCAGCTTTATGTGAGCTGAATTCACTTAGAGGAATAATCCCCAAAGTGTTAACTTGCTAATCAATTGGAATCAATTTGGAAATACAGAGGTCTTGTTGACAGCAGCGGTGAGCAAACAGTGGTAGTGCTGAGAGGCAGAAGTGGAGGGAACCTAGGTGGAGGTCAGAATTGATGGTAAACTGTCGGATGAGTCAACATGCTCAACATGTGCGTAGTGGCTGTGAAAATAAGTGGTGCTTTAAAGTAGAAGAGCAGTTGGGGATTCTTTTTTAAAAAAATCAATTAAACAGGGAGACTGATTTATCATAAAGGTCCTTGATATCTTTAATGTGGTAATGTCTCCTGAGAAGTTAGGGGATATTAGTGAATTTCACAAAGGAGTCATGACCGTGTTTCAGTTGAATAGAAGAAGCCATTGGTATTATCATTATTATTATTTCTTTATTTCTTCATTTTCTCGTCTATCCCATACGCTCACCATCAAACACATAAACATGCCTACTATAAGAGTTTTCCCCCAAAACACTAAATTAAATCAAAGTAATCACATGATGTCACTATTGTTATTATAATTACGATGACCATTTCATCCTTGTTTGTTTTGTTTTGATCAACATAAATATCATGTCAAGTTCTGTACGTGACCCGTTTTTTNNTATACCCACTCATCTATCATTGTTGAATGTTTGAAGTCACTACTGTTTTGCTTTTGCACAATAAAATAAAAAAAATTTAAAAAATGAATTGAAGTGGAAACCAGACTGCTGAACTCCTTAGAAATAAGTTAACTAACTAGCTGGGAATTCACACCTTAGGTCTTAGAGACAGTCCTACTTAGATATGAAACTTATGGAAATTTCATAGAATTTTACCTGAGGGCTTCAGTAGGAGCTCTGTAAATATCCTCATTGAACAGATGCCTCACATAAAGGTAAGTTGAAGAAGTACCTACATTTCATCCCAATCCATCCACTAGTTGTTAAGACATTTTACTATGGACTAATCAACCATCACCATTCCTACCTCGCCACAGTGCCAGCTTTGCTAAGCGGGGCGCACCGAAAATTTGAATTTATTTAACTTTGACCCAAGATGTGGCCACGGCCTGTCACAGTTCTCCTAGTTCTCACATTTTCATGTTTACTTTGCTTCCCTGCCTGCATGTACTCACTAACTCTCATGTCATTTCAGATCCTGCAAAAGACCTGACATCATACCTGCACACCTTTCCCTATAAATCTTGTAGTAGATACTGTATACTGGCCCAATTCAATTAATTCCCTGCCCGTTTATGCTTTTGCCTTGGTGTTCCAGTAAGCTGTTACTGTCTGCCTGTATTCTGCCAGCGTGACCCCTGCCAACCTGCCTGCTCCTGAGCCTAAGCCCTTTCTGTTTGCCTGTTTTTCTCTGCCTGCCTGGTTTTGACTTTTGCCTGTTCCTGACTACAAGTAAACGTGAACTTTTACTTTACCTTGTTGCTCTCTGAGCCGTGCTTCTCGGTTCAGGCCTGTTTCCACTGAGCTTTTACAGCAGCCAATTGCTGGTGACCTCTGCTTGAACTGAAAGATGGATGAAAAACGAATTACTTATATTTCTGACTGCACAATAACAAATTGGCCTCACATCGAGACCTGACAGGAAAAATATTCGCATGGTGAAATATCAGCATGAAGATGCAGGCACCAGGTTTGTTACAAAAACACTGTTTGAGAAACTTACCTATCTACTGTAAGCACCTGTAGCTGAGGTGACACTGTTTAGTACAGTGTCACTGGAGTGGTAAATACTGAGGCGACCAACGAGGTGCATGCATCACAAGATGCTTATTTTTCTGCTTTAATGTGAATACACCTTTATTCAGCATTTCTTTTATCGGTCTGTGTTCCTGAGGTTTACAATCCATATTCCAAGATAACTGAACATCTTCTACAGCACTTGTTATTCAAAGTTGAAAAATTCAAAAACGATTAATTTATTAGCATATTCTGTCTGAGCACATTCAAGGCCGGATTTTTAGTGATTTGTGTTGTCAATGTCAAATGTCAATGGGATATTTTATTGTTTATTTTACTTCTGGGACATAACCCAGAAGATCCAGTTTCATTTTGGCTTACTGTTTAGTTGATATGGCAAATGTGTTAGCAAACAGTTGCCTATTTACACATCCAGCAGATACAGAGCAGCATTAGCATTTATTTGGAGTCGTGTTTCTGGCCATCCAACAAACATAAGTCCAGTATCTATCTCCTTATAACTCTATTTTGGTCTCCACTAGCTATTTGCTAACTTTGTCTTTCTGCTGTCTGGTGCTGAGCAGGTAGCGTACAGTGGGAAACAAGGTTAGGCTGATGAGAGCAACGAGACTAAACCAAATCAACAAAGTTGCAGGTTGTAAAACCAAAACAATACGCTGAAAGAGGCTTAAACGCTATATAGAGCTGAGGGGAGCTGTAGATTCAGGTGATCATTCTCTGCAGATTCGTGACTATGATACCCCTTTTCCACCAAACATGGAACTCATTTCGTTTTGGTTCGCACACCTAATTTTGAACCGTTCTGAGCATTTTGGCTAAAAATAAATTTGTTCGGAACCCAAAAAGTTGGTTCCCAGCTGGAACAAAACAAGATTAGGTCAAAACCTAGTATATGGCTGGACCGTGTATGGTCAATGTGTTATATTGTGGCCATATTGTTACAGGCATAGTCGGTGGTTGTGTCCGTAATTTGTAAATAAATATAATAAATGATAAATAAATAAAAATAAACAACAAATTGCTAAATTTGAAATCAATGTACAGGTCATCTTTCAATACTGCACAGAATCTGTGGCTGAATACTGCCACACTCAACAAACGACTAAAATCCTAAACACTCACTGAATGGATGTGATGATAGATCATCTGATTTACGATTCTCAAGTCAAGGGTGTCCTGATCTGAAATATATCTTCTCTCTTTTGATCAGCTACTTCAATGGAGTGTGTGACTATAAGCTGTAAAACAGGAATAACAGTGGTAGTGCGAGGTAGTGTAGTGTTGCCGACCAATCAGAGACAGTTTCTGACTGGTGATACACAGTTCCAAATAGGCTACCTATGGGCTATAGCTAGCCTATCTGGGACAATGTAACTCCCAATCAGATGGGCTGTTCCAACATCAAGTGGGCCGTGGCAGCAAGTCTATTTTCTTTTCCCCCACAATTTTTCTTTGTGGGCCGTCATGCCGCCGTCATGCCGCCACCGGTAGATGTTCCTTCCATGTATGGACTAGCGGTAGTTTTAGAGGGCAGCGCCTGTTCTCATAGTGTGCGTAGCTATGTAACTAACGTTCCCGCCTATTCATTTTGAAAGAGCAACAACCAATGAGGAAACTCCAACATTCAGCTGACCAATCGTGTCACTTCATCACTCGGTCAGTCACTCACTCACTCACTCACCCACTCACTCAGTGACAGACTTTTGGGTTTGTAGGGCTGGCCCTCTACGGTCCAGCCAAAAATAGCAGGTTTTCCTTGACCTGAAGTGCGAACTGTGACGACATCAGTGGGCGTGTCATATTCTACGGGTTGGAAAGAGAGGATGGAGAAGGCAACAATGTCAATCATTAATAGTTTGTTTTTTTTGGATAAAAACAACTATCTGTAATAACAGAACAAAAGCTTGCAGATAGCCTAATCAATGCGATCCGCCATCTTGCTACTACTGTTTACTTCTGTTGTGCATTGTGCAACACCCTCCGGTGATGATGCATCCTTGATTGCAATGGTTCCGCCCAAAACTGGTGGAAACGTGGGCTGGTTCACTAAATAGCACAGAGGTTCCAAGAATCTTGAACGTAAATGGTTCAAGAACCTGAGCTAATTTGGTGGAAAAGGGGTATGATTGACCTTTTCACATTATACAAAGTCAGTTGACCCATTGTTAATATAAAAAGTGCAACTTTAATATAAAATAGGCACATAGTTTCTTAAGTTTAAAACAAAACATAATTTTGAATAAAACCCTTCACAAGAAAGTTATTAGCTGTTAAGAATTCTAACTTGTATCACCTTGTCTTGTGTAGACAGTTCCACTGTATTGCATGCGTCATACAAACATTGAAATTAGAAGTATTATAGCCCTTTAATGCAGAGATATAGGAGGCCAGCAAGAACTCAGCAGGGTTATCTCAAGGGGGCCAGATCCACTGCTTGGAGCTACTGGTGAATCAATTATTATTGGCAAACACTGTGTGTTATTAGTGTGAAATTAGAGTGTTGGAGAACAAACACTGCTGAAGACAGTCAATAATGTGACAGGACAAAGAGAAATGACTGAATTATGTGTAACAGCAATCAAAGCAATAAGCTGCTGTCCTTCATGGAGTTAATTTAAGAGTTTTCTCATAATAAAACATTGCATTTGAATTGTATTACAGTACTAAAGTAAAGGTTGTTTAAACGGTTATACTGATCCATGTCCACTGTGCAGGCAACATAGAAGCCCTTCTCGCAAAATTATTTTGTATCATTTATTCATGTGAATTTATTTGTTACCATTTTCTGGTAAGCTATTATTTTAGTTATTCTATTATTCTTTGGAGGTTTTTTTGTTCATCCCCTATAGCTTTGTAAACTATTAATGCTTTGTACAGTGCTGTTCATGTATTGATTCATACACAATTTTTGGTAACACATTAGATGACAGCCCTCAACATACAGTGGAATTCTTCCCCATTTACAGATTTTCTGTACTTCCGGTGTACCAGTACAGTACGTACCGATATGTAGGTACAAGGGAACAAGATGTGTTAGGGAATAGGGGATAACAATCTGTGAATTTAAAAAGAATTAATACTGTAGATATTTCTTAACTAACGGGTACCTGTTCTAATATTACAGGGCTCAGTATGACCTACTGAGCAACAATCTGGCATCTGGGAGGAATTTAAAGAGAACTTATACTACTGCATAAGTATTTCAGGACAGGAGAACTACATAGTTTCTAAGTATCTACGGGGTACATTTGTGTTTTTACTTTGGAACAAACAGAGGTCCAGGGAGAGTTAGGAACATACTGCAGATGTTTATGTGGACACTGTTGTTAAACAGCTGTTATGGAGTACAGTAGGTTGAAAAGAGTCTGTCTGAATCACATGAAGACCCTCACCAAAATGCCCAGTAACGCCCCTGAACTATAGCTTGTTGATTTTCAATTCCCTCCTATTTCAGCCATAGTAAAACTGCATTCAAGTTTCAAAATGATCAGTATGGCATACTGATATATGTATGAGGTAATAATAATGGCATTAATAGGTAATAAGTTATATACGGTAATGCATTGTTCTCAATGGAGTCCTATTAGCATTTATTGCTCTTAAATATCAGCCAAAATATACATTACTACCTTTACTCAAATTTCAAAATACTCTATCCATAATAATAAGTCCATCCTTGGAATAAATCGTACATAATATGCAGTATATGGAATGTAAAATGCATTGAGCATTAGGGACATTCGAACCTATTCTGCCACAACTCATCCATTACATGCAATCCAAACTCCATTCAAATTTCAACATATTTAGTATTGCACACTATTAATAATAAACTATCATACATGGGTTCATAATTAGAATATGTAAGTTTATCAGTGATTATGATGCATTTATCGCACTACTTGCCAACTTGTCAGCCAGCAATCAAACATCTTTTCTTTGCTTTTCTAGAATTTATTTAAAATGTACAGTATTATAAAACCGAGGCGTCAGCAGAGAAGTTGATAGAAAATTCTGTGGGGCGATGTGACGGCTTTGACAGCGAAGTCTGACGGCCTCCTGCTCTCAGACCTGGGTTGATTCGAGGCTCTTCACACCACTTTGAAAAGCCAACGTTGAATAAATCAAGTGTTCCACTTACCTGTAGCAACTGGCCCATTTTGCTGTAGCACAGACCAATATTATTTGTGATGCACTCCATGTTTACTTGAAAGGTCACAGGTCCATATGGTCAGCAGTGACTCACTCTGCCTCCCTGTTCTGAAAAACAAAAATTATGTAGGCTCAACAGCTGTGCTGTGTCTGTATGTGTGTGTGTGTTTCACCTCCCCCTCAACAACCCTACGACTCTACGGCCCACAGTCCTCAGTAACACCAAGTACAGTACTGTACATTTTGCCTTAATGCTGGTGTGTTTACTGTGTGGTGTTTTTCTCTATTGCATCGTGACATGTCAAAAATGATTGTTATCAACCTGCGAGACCTTTTTATATAGTAACAACATTGATTCTTACTGCAAAACTCCTGTATTTCAAATATTTCAAATACAGTGTGAGATTTAACATTTAACTGATGGCTGTGGATCATAGCAGCTAGTAGTGCCAGTTTTAGGACAAAAAAGAATCAGAGATGTGGAGAATAAAAACATAATATTGTGAGAAAAATGTAATATTTTAATTACATAAAATCGCAATTTTATGAGAAAAAGCTTTAATATTTTGAGAAAAATGTGATATTTTGAGGGAAATGTCATCATTTTATGAGGAAAAAAGGCATAATATTTCAAGAAAAAAGTTATGATATGAAAAAAAGATTTCGGGTAAAATGGCCATAGTGTTATGGGACGCTTCAAGGAAAAAATGGTTATGTTATGCTTAGATAAGGTTGATTGGATTGCATGTTTTGGCATTTCCTGACAGTCCATACTGTAGCCCACAGTTACTATTTTTATTTAGACTTAAATTTAGACTGCAGTGTTTCCTCTCACCGGTGTTGTGTCGAAGACTGTTTCACTGGGTGTTTACCCTCACCTTAACCTGATTCCAACCTTATCCCTAACCCTAACCAGTTATGTCTGTGACGCCATTAGTCTAACAAGAAGAAACGCTATCTGGTTGCCCCCTCACTTGGCTCTTCCACAGGGGCCAGGCACCATGATGAGCTCTGTCTGAAGTAGTCATCTACTACTTCTGATTGGGACTGTCACAGTCCAAGATGCTTTCCATTAAAAAGGTCAGGGAAGCGACTATGTGCTGCACTTCAGCTGACGTGGGGAAGTTAACATTTGTGAGCACAATGAGCCACACAAAGGTGAGATTTATCAGGCCCAGCAGCTTTACTCATATTCACTCTCAGCAGGATTCTTCTCACATCCACTGTGGATACAGTGGCCGGTCCTCTGGAGGCGGAGTAGACTTGACAGCTGACTCTTTGTTGAGGAGATCAAAGTGAGCATAAAATATGTTAAGCTCATCTGGCAACGTGGCCTCACACATGATAGCTGCGCTCCTGCTTTTGTAGCCCATAATGGTCTGGATCGCTTGCCACATATCTTTGGTGGTGAGGTCTCTCTCCAGTCTCTCCTGACATTTGCTGATGTATGATGTCACCGATGATGTACTGTATATTCCTCAAGATTGATGTGCCATGTCTGTGCACTCAAAACAGACCGGTAGTGCTGCTGTAGCTTCATCTGTCCTCACTTTGACTGCTTTTGCTGAAGGTTTGACCCTTTTAATCAGCTGAGAGTTAAGTAGGCAGCAAAAGCAGGGAAATATGGTCTGATGGGGAGGGCTTTGTAGCTGCCAGAAATGTTTGTGTATACATGGTCCAGGGTGTTCCCCTGGTGGGGGTGTGGACATGCTGGTGGAATTTAGGTAAAACAGTTACGAGGTCTCTTTGATTAAAATCAGCAGCTACAAAAGAAATACCATCTGGTTGTTTTGTCATGTGACTGCTGATGACCTCACACAGTTCCTGTAGTGCATTTTTTGAATTTGCATCTGAGGGAATGTAAACAAAAACACTGGTGAATTCTGTGGGCAGATAGTATGGTCGACATCTTAACATTAAAAATTTGATATCTGGGAACATTGTCCATCAGCTTTGACTAGACTGCGTTTGAGCAACAAGCATCATTGATGTAAACACAGAGTCCGCCTCCCCTCGTCTTACCAGAATCTTTTGTTCTGTTGGTGCGTAACATGGTCCGCCCGCTGAGTGCAATAGCTTGATCAGGGACGTTGTGATGGAGCCAGGTCTCTGTGAAGATGTGGGCACAACAGTCTTTGATTTTCCGTTGCTGAGTTAACCTGAGTCTTATTTCATCCATTTTATTTTTGTGAGACCGGACATTAAAGACTTCATGAGTTTTATCCAAAACGTTTTGGCGCCCATTGTTGTCTATCAGCTGTGCCATGCTAGTCAGTTTAGCCTGCTTAGCCAGGTTAGTAAAGCTCATGTAGGGTCACTGCCTCTGAATTGCAAACCCAAATGAGAAACAAGAGCTGGAAGATCCTCCCATGACATTTAGATCCGAATGGAAGCATTGCGGTTTCCTGGTTAGTTACAGTAAAAATGGACAATTACTAGTGTCAAACTGTATGAGAGACCACAGCAATAACTACTGAGGCTTAGCGGAAGTTCAATCAAGAAGACAGTCTTTATGCTTCTCATTCATTCACATTTTCTCTCCCTCTCCCTCTCTCTCTCTCTCTTTCCCATTTTCAACTCAATCGTCTGACTGGGCGTTCACTCTTTCAGTTAAACCAACCAGATTTTGCCATGATCTCCCTGAGCCAATCATATTGTTGCTGTCAAACTTTAAAACTGTTGCTGCTGCCATCAGCTGTTATTCCAGGGTGAAATTGATGATGATGATTGATTTATTTGATCAATCTTAAATTAAGTCTTTTCCCTGCTGTACCGAAAATGTACCGAACGTGACTCTGAAACCAATGTACATACCGAACCGTGAATTTTGTGTACCATTACATCCCTACATTCTGTTATAAGTATAACAGACAGGAGATGGTATTTAACTGGAAATGATTGTAGTAACTTACAACTTAACTTGCATAATCCCTATCTATAATTGGATATTCCATGTCTATACTTGGGACATGTATAGTTGTTCCACCAAACTGTATGTTTTGACGGTCCAAGTCATTGACTTTCAGCATGATATTCAACATAGTTATTTATTTAATCAGAATATATATATATATATATATATATATATATATATATATATATATATANCTAAATTGAAATACTAAACTTCAGTTTACTTTGGAATATACAGTACTGCTAGCTTGCTATAATATAAAAGTCAAGTCCACACAAAATCAACATTTTTTGGTAATTTTCTTGAATCTGTTCACATTGCTCACACTGAAGGTAAATTCTGTTTGTGTTATTTACAGTAGAAGAGAGACAGCCCACACATGACTGAAATATGAACATTTATAGCTGTCTAGACAACATTGTTAACTTAACACCAGGAAATTATATCATCCACCACACAACACATTCTGTTCAGTTTTTTATTTTCAGGTGTTCCCTGCACCTACTTGCGTTGCAGCTCATTGCGTTGCTAATTACTTCCCTTTATGGGAAAGATGTGCTTCACATGCAGGTTTATGGAGCTAACAGTAGATTTGATTTTGATTAGAGAGCACATCAACCTCCATTATAGAAATATCAGTTTAGTTTGTTTTGTTTAGTTTGTTTTGTTTAATGTTCCTACTCTAGCAGTCAATGCAGTCCTGGTTAAATTCATGCTTCACTGCATTCACAAATACAATAGTATTACCTAAACTGGTCACTTTGCTTTCAAAATCATTAAAAGGTGCTAAATTCAAAATAGGCTATCAACCAAGTATTTCAAGTTGGGAAGGTTATTTGAAAAATGTAATCAA
>NTHP01000117.1:1945372-1958962 GCA_003416845.1 Oplegnathus fasciatus | reverse complement strand
TGTACCACTGTGGACAAAGGCGGTAGTGTTTCACCTAACGTTGGGTTACATGATCCCTCCGCTTCACTCCCCGCCGCATGGAGACTACTTCACCAGGAGGAGAGCGGGCAGCAGATCTGGAGACGGACCTTCAGTTAGCGGCTGAAACAACTGGAATTCAGCCAGAACAAACCCCAGCACTGTTAAGTCTGATTTCGCGGAAGAATCCGACCCGGTGGCAGGCATTAAGAATAACTATTAGAAACTAATAGAAATAGCCAATCTTCTCGCTGTTGGTCTCGTTTGCATATGTAGGGAATATAGAGGCATCGGTATTAACAATTACTTTCATAGATTACCCATCAAACCAATTTAGACAAAACAAAAATCTATTTTATATAGGCTAGTAGGAGAGTTCATACTGCCATTTAGTGCATGCATGATCTACAGTAGTGTTTTACATGGATCTTTGGAAGATTAAAACGGGTCCCCAAATTCTGGACACACAATATGAAGGAAAAAGGTGATAATAATAATAATCATAGTCATAATCATAATAATCATATAGGCGTTATTAGACCAGAAATATCCCGAGGTATAGGCTACAGTGGGCCAAGCATTGTAGTGATAATGAAATACCCTCAGCTTCAATGTTAAAAAAGCTACACATCACACATGATCACATTTTTTGAGGCAGCGGAGATTTTTTACTTGTATGTTGCCTTTATGTGTGTGATGTCTGTCTGACATTTATTTTTATATTTACTTCTACCAATACTTACTTAATCCCAGAATTATGTACTAAGGCAAATTTGAACTTGAAATTGAACAATACCTGTTAACAGTTTAAAGTATACTTAAATATATAAATCTAAATACAAAACACTTTACATAACAAATTCACATAATAAAGTAACCCAACCCAACTACAATAAATGCTTCAAACTTTTGCAATTCTTTTGCAGAAACATTGTCATATTTGCTTTCTCCGGCAAAATACAACACTTCTCCTGACTAATTGCACGTCCTGCACAGGAGAAAACCCTCTCAGATGGTGTCAGTGAGGCCTGTACACACAGGTATGTGTATGAAAGTGCAGAAAATATGGGGCGGCTGTCCAGCTTCCCCCACCACCAGGCTACAGGGTCTTGTCCCGATGTGATTGAAGGCAGACTTATGTAGATCTCAATCTCTTTCTGGACCTATCCAGCGATGGAGAAGGCACTGCTTTTAGAAGACATTGCCTGAAGAAGCAGTCCTCATCCTCCAACAGCTCCTGTAGGGCTGACATCTTGTGAGATGGAGGCTGAAAAATACATACAAGTAGTGTTTAGACAAACATGCTTAAAAAAATGCATTCATTTTAGATATTCCATGATTGAACTTACATGTTACTCTGCCTTGTCCTCCCCATGATCATCCGATCCTTCTTCTTCAGTGTCCTGATGGCCCTCCATTGGAAGCTATAGACACAATTTCGCACATACAAATAGCAGTAGTTCATCATAGAAACTGTAACATGGCACACATGGGAAACAAGGATGAGCATAAAATACCTGTTCTGTTGCACTGTCAACTGCTGTTTTCTCCAACCTGTCCCAGGCATCAGCAACAGCACATCCAAGTTTGCCTTTGAAGCGAGGGTCCATCAGAGTGGCCTCCTGGAGGAAGTTCTGAATGTCTTCATCCTGTTATGAAAACATGATTTATTTAGTGTCTAACTGAAAATGATGTGGTTTGCCCTCTTTCTTTGTAAGCATGAATGGAAATGGAAAATTCCTGGTATCGTTTTTCCAGATCTCCCCAGACTTTCTCTTTCACAGCACTGGTGAACAGAGTGTCCTCTTCAGCCACCGTGAAATGCACATCCAGCTTCAAGTTCAACTTTATTTGCCACATATAATCAAACAGGGTATCTTCTTCTCAACCACAGCAGGAAGACCAGGTAGTCGCTATTCTTGATGGCCGTGGCAATGTCGTCATGGATGGAGCACAGCATGGCCTCTCAGGTCAGGCGGCGCCAGTGCCAGTTGAGCTCCAGCCGGCAGGCAAAGCCTCCAGGTTCTGGAGGTCGTCCAGTTTATTATCCAACGCCTGCACGTTGGTTATTAGGACGCTTGGCAGAGAAGATCCGTGCAGCCGGGACCGCAACCGGTGTTTAATCCCTCCACGTCCACCTCTGTGTTTATGTTGAGGTGGATGCATAGATGGAAGCAGAGATGGTTTTGCTTGTCTATGTGGTCAGGGTCGTAGCTGATGTTTGTCCCCTCCACCTTTTCCTTGATGTTTACTCCGATGTTTACATTTGAAAACCTCGACTGGCCAGGCAGCAGAGTCGGCAGGAGGAAAGTCCACAAAGCTGTGAGTCGACCATTTACCTATCATGATGAGCGACTCATAGTCACACACCATCATTGTCCAATATTATTCACAGAAAGTATAACTTTGTAAAAATAAACGTAGAGAGTTTTGGTCTTGCCCATCTCTTCATAACTATTGCTCCAGTATTTTTGGAATGCTATCAGAGGTACTTCAGGTGCCCTTCGACCCAGTTGCATCAACAGCACTCTTTGGAGTGATACCGGACACAGTGGTCCTGCCAAGAATTAAAGCAGACCTCATGGCCTTTCTGACTTTATTGGCTAGACGACTGATATTACTTCGTTGGAAGTCATCCTCTCCTCCATCCCATGAGGCTTGGATCAGTTGTTTCTATTAATTTTCCTTTTAATCTTGCTCCTTTGCTTACCCAATGTAAATCTGTAGCACTGACTGTAAGTATTTTGCAATTCACCAGGAAGACTTTTTGTTTTGTTGTTGTTGTTGTTGTTGTTCTGTTTTTGATTTTTTNGACACTCTAAGCTCAGTGGCAACTTCCCTCTGAGAACATCCCGTTTGAAGCCTCGCAATGGCCAGGTACTGTTGATCGATTGTTAGGTGTCATCTTGGTCTCATGATGTCAAAATGTGAACAGCATGATGAAGAGGACTGTTTAAATACAAATTGTCATTGAACCAGAACATTTAGTGGTCGATTCATGGATCAGACACTTGTTGTGATTTTTGCTGTTAATCACCTTGTTAGAGAACAGCATGTTATGCAATAAGTACTGAAACATTGAACAGTTGGACATGTGCATTCAAAAGTTTAGAGAAGGTCAAATTAAGTTCACCTGTAAAGGTTATAGTGCATTTTAGGTGCATTCTGAAATTTCATCCGAAAGCTGAATATCCCTAACTTTTTGTGAGTAGTGTATATATATATATATATATATATATATATATGTTATATATATGTTTTTTTGTTTTTGTTTTTTTTGTTTTTTTTACATATTTGCCTTGTTTGTAACTGCTATTTTTACCATGTACATAATGTTTATATGCCTTTAGTTTTGTATTTTTTTATATGTGTGTTTAAAAAAACATGTTGAAACAATTCAAGACACTATTGTTTACAATGGGGAAAATACCAATAAAAAGAGTTTGGAAAAAAAATAATAAACGTAAAGAGCATAAATTTGCATAAATTTAACAGAGCTTACAGAGAGGTGACTGGAGAGGTCTGCACCTTCTCGTCAGGACCTCTCACTGGATACACAGAGGGTTGAGGTGTACAACAACTTCATGATGTTAACAAACTCCTCTGCTTTCTGGAAGTCGTCGTCTGTGAGCCTTTCCAGTCTGGAGAAAAAAAGAAGATGAAGATAAGAATAAAATATCATTATGTTGTTATTCATTGTTAAACAGCTGATTCTCTTGTCCATCACCTGTATTTCTCCTTTGGCTTCCTGACTCGTTGTCAAGTGATGTTGCCTGGATTGCCAGGTACTGCTCCAAAAACCTCTCCACCATCAAGAAAAGGGACTTCCACCATGTTCTGGCATCCAGAATCATGTTGTGTGAAGATGTTTGAAACAACAATAACTTTTTGAGATTTATAAGCCTATGCTACTTACTGAGAAGTTGCTGCTTCTCCCGCAGGACGGTTTTGGCCATGGTGGACCTCTTCAGCCACACCACCACAGCTCAAAGTCTGACACACCACTTTGTAATGGCAATGATGCTGTAAACTTTCTGTGCTGCCAGGTTTAGGGTGTGGGCGAAGCACCCCACCTTTAAAAACTTCAGATTCTTCAGTGCAACATCCATATTGCTGGCGTTGTCTACTGTGGCAGCTACAACTTAAGTGCTTATCTGGAATTCCTCCAGGCATTTATCTCATCTGCCACCACCAGTCCCGTCTGTGACTCATACACAGCTTTGGTGTTTAGCACCATCTGTTTAATGTGGCTATGACTGGTGTAGTGCATAGTAACTGTTAAATAGTGGTCCTGTGCCACACTGGTCCACCCATCACATGTAACAGCAGCCTTATTCACTTTCTCAACAGAGTACAGATCATCCCTGGATGGGGGTCTGTAGCGAGGATTAAGGGCAGTGGTCATCTCTCTGTATTAAATCAATTTGAAGATATTTATTAGTCTTTTTGACTACTTTTGACAAATTGTCTTAATGGCACAGAGTTTATACAAATTACGTAAACAAATATTGTTTTCACATCACTTTAATTATTTTTTACCTGGACCATGGAGATTCCATAGTGGAAAAAGAATGCAGTCCACAGATTTGGTCACAGCCTGGTGGAATTCCTCCACCTTCTCTTTTGTCAAATTAGCCTTCTTTGCCAAGGTGAATGGGGTCGCCGTTATAGCTGGAAAGCCAAAAATATAAACACAAATAATGTTAAATATTTTACGAATCATTTGTTAGTACTTTGCAAGATTTGCAATCATCGTTACATTACTAACCTAAGGAAAGGCTGCTGCTGTCATCATCAATTGTCTCCCCATCGCCCAGGCCAGGGGCGGCTACACTGCCAGCTGATGTGCTCGGCATGGGGTCACCCATCCCTCTGCTTTCAAGTTTATCCCATGCGTCGCCAGATGCTTCATTAAATTTGGAACATTTTCCCCTTTACAAGCAGTTGTTTTTAAACATTTGTTGCACGTCCCAGTGTTGGAATCCTTTGGATTGAAATACTGCCACATTTTAGACTTTGGTTTAGCTTTAGGCTTTTTACCCGTGTTTAAGGTAGCTACTAGCTACAGTAGGCTACCTGCTGCTAGCGATGGCACGTACAATGATGCTTCTGTTGCCTTTAGCGTCCATTTTGGAGCACCAGTTTTCTGTTTGCTCGAGAGATAAATAATGTATTAAATTGAACTGTCGAATTGAGCGTCTACCTTTGATCAATCTGGTTTGATCTGGATGGATAGTCTGTGAGCCATGTCATGTTTGTTGGTAGTCCAGAGTTTCTTTTAATCTAAGGTCCTGTTCAGACCTGGCATTAATATGCATCTTGGGTGATCCAATCACAGGTGGACAGCTCTAAGTACAGGTGTGAGTGCAAGATGCGTTGAGGCCGCATTGAGATCCGATTGCTCAGACCACATTTGGAGGTGGTCTGGGTCGCATATGGCTACATTCTTTTAGCAGTGTGTATGCATATGTATGTCGGGCCACATTGAAGCACCGCCTACTCAACTGACGTCCTCCTCATAAGCAGAAGTACGCATGTCATACAACGGTGTCATAAGCATAAGCTTAGAGATAGCTTAGAGATAGAGATATACTGCAATTGCGTCAAACATCTTGGGCGATTTGGTTTGCTTGGAACACGCCAAGGACTAGACCCAGTCTGTATTGTTTCTTCTTCTTCTGCTTCTTCTTCTTCTTCTTTCCGGCAGACAAAGCACAGTTTAGTGCAATACTGCCCCCGCCAGTTAAAAACAACAACACATTTGGTCTGTGGATGGAAATTGTGTACTTGTTTATTTGCATATAGAGCGGGGAAGTGAGATCCGATCACAAGTGGTCACTCGAGGCGCATGTGGAGACGCATTCTAACACCAGGGGCCTCATTTATAAACGTTGCGTACGCACAAAAGAAGGCGTACACCACTTTTTAAGCAAACTTTGGGATTTATAAAAAACAAACTTGATGGGAGAATGTGTGGTCCTCCACAGAAACTCTGACCCATACGTACNNNNGTGGCACAAACAGCCTATGTAGGGCTATGCTCTTTTTGGCGTCCACGTTTATGTCGAACTTCTTTTTTTATTTCGGCCACGGTCCGACCTTCTGAGGCAGCAGCATTCACAGCGTCCGCCACATGCTGCCACTCCAACGGTATTTGTAATGTCCATACTGTGTCCACCAAACAACGTTTTTTTTCTTGTCTCAAAAAAAATTTTCACAGTGTGAAATTGAAGTTCTTGTTGGGGAGCAACAAGAACTTCAATTTCACAGTGTGAAAATTTTTTTTTTAGCCTTTCTGTTGGCGTTTGTCATGATTGTCTTCATGCAGTCAGTATGAATGAATATTACTTAGGGGCGTTTCACTGACTATTTATAGGCAACTATGGGCATTACATGAAGCTCACAAAAGGTGCGCCAAATTTCAGGTGATTGTGATTTATAAAGGGAAACCGGTGTGGGAATGCATATGTGCACTGTTATAAATCAGAACATTTTTGTGCGTAAGCACTTTCTGTGTTTCGTCCATATACAACCTTTTGATGTGAATCCTACATCCAGTTTTATAAATGAGGCCTCAGGTCTGAACTGACGTACGTAGAGCTGTCCACTTGTGATCTGATCGCCCAAGATGAATGTTAATGCCCTTGTCTGAACAGGCCCTATATTGTCAGTTTGTGAATATTTGTGCTAGGATGGCCTAAAAAAACTCAGCAGGGAATCCATCAGGTCCTGGTGCTTTGTTGCTTGGCTTATGATTAAGACCACTGGAGAATTAGTTTGTCTGGTGTTACAGCTGAATTCTTGGTCAATACTATTAAAAAATGATGTTTTCTAGATTTGTGTCATTTTCTGTTGAATACAGGTTTGCATAGAATTTTCTGGAAATTGTATTTATTTCCTCAGGAGATTGTGTTGGAGTCTTTGATAAGTGGGGTTGTTCTTGATTTTCTTGATTTTGTTTAATTAGATTTGACAGGCATTTACTAGATTTATTACTGTTCTCACATGTTTCATGTTTAAGCCTGTGCATCAGGAATTGGCTTTTCTTATCTATCATTTCATTAGTTGGAATTTGTATTTTCTTAGTTCATTTTGTATTTCCTCTGGTAGATTACTTAGTAGTTACTAGTTAATGCAATTTTCCTTTCTAAATGGACTTGTTCCTTCTCTCTTTTTTGTGTGGCAAGAGAAAGATATTATTTTGTCCTCATACTGTAGTACTGCCTTACCAAAGTCTCCCAAAGTAGAGTTGGTGATGTCTTCAAGATGTCTTTTACTTCTAGGAAGGATACCCACTTTCTTTTAATATAACTAGATAAAGATGAGCACATGAGCAGAAAAAACATTCCATGTGTTTGCAAAAAACATCTCTCCTGTGAATGGACAGAGATGTTAAAATTCTAATTTGTAAAACTGCCAGTACGACACATAATTACCTCAACTGTCTCAACCATAGACTGTCTCAACAGAAAACACAAGTACGTTTCAGAACATGCAGCAATCGGCAATATACTGAAAAACTCAACCCAGTGTGTTGTCGGTTTTTTTTGCCAGTCCTTGACTGGTGTGATTGGTGTGAATTCTTTTTCACTCCGAAAAAAGCCTTCTCTCTCTCCCCACCTTTACAGCTTAATACTTGCTGCTGAAAAAGTTTAAAACTTTCAATGACAACATATTTAGTTGTGATAGTGTCTGATGAGTCGTTCAGTTTTTGTCTTTTTTCCTTCAGAATATTCCCAGTGGATTGCTGTCATACCTCTAAATGCACATTTTAATGACGCTCTGGCTCTGTGAAGTTTGAAATGTTTACAGCTGATAACTACTTCTAAAATCTATCTGTAATGGGAAGAAGTTTTAAATGTTGCTTATTCAAGTTTAACATATCAGTTGTCAAGAAGAAGAAAATGTAAAAGGACAAGCTTTACATTTTTAATCAGACGTCTTCAGTTTTAAATTCTATAGGGAATAAAAGTGTCCACCAAAGACAGTTCAAGCTTGACAAGGAGTCTTCTCTGTTTTTTGGTAAGTGTGCCATGAATTAAAACTGACGTGCAATATAACGAGTACACTCTGTCCTTACTAACTGCTTAATCTCATCACTTAACTTTTGGCAATGGTTTTGGACAAGCAACAAAGCATAAAAGTCTAGTTTATAGAGACCATACTAGTCTGTTAGATTCTTCTTGTTTAATTTTGGAAAAACTGTTACATTAAGTGCTGCTAACCATTTTTTTCTGTGGTGTGAAGCAGTTGAAGGTTGTTAAAGTGACTGCTCACAATAGAGTAACCAATCCAAAGTTTTTTTATTATTATTATTTGTTTAGGCATTTCAAGCTGTTATGACCAAATTCACAGTGAGGACGTGGCAAAAAATAGCGGAAGAGGAAGATGTTAAATAAGATGCAACAAAGGTCTCCAGCCTTGAATCAGGGACATGCAGTTCGTGGTCACCACCCCAACCTTTATTTGAGGCCGGCTGAAACATCACCTTATAAAGTTGTCAGGGTGAACCTGTTAGCAAACACATCCACACACACTCCGCAGACACAGGGCAACATTAGAACATATCTGGAGTCGTGTTTCTGTTTCTGTGAGTGGAGATTCATTCACTCTTTTCGCTCTTTTCGGTCTCCAAATATCTGGCTCTTTAGCCTCGAAATGCTCTACTGTGTTCAGCAACTAGTCGCTAACTTTCTTTTGGTGCTGAGCAGGGAGTATACAGTGGGTTTATCAGTGCTTTTTCACTGAACACAGCTGCCCGCCAACCATATCACCACGCAAGAATATCAATATCAAGCGGTTTTTCAGGGGGAAAAAATGGTGGGAAAGAAAACTGTAGAACGTTAGCTGCAGATCCGTGACTGGATGCATGACAGGTGCTTTACACACTGAACATTTTGACTGTTCATGTCAAAATGTCTTCTGTAAAAAAGTCCAAGGTCCAATATAAATGTGCTCCCAAGGGATACTGGGCTGAAGTAACAGACCTTTGCTTGGTTAATAAGTAGCAAAAATATCACCTTGGTCCGCCAAGTTTAACTAAAATGCCTCAGTTCCATTGTGGGGTACACAAATTTGATGCTTGATAAAAGTATCAGTTGCATAAAATGTGCTTGTATTCCAAAGTGTTGTGCGTATAGACATCAGAACAAGGCAGAGCACTAAGTAGTGGGCAGAAAGGTCTGACATTACATCTGAATTGCTCCATAAATGCTTGAAACACATCAGCAGCTACAATGCATGGCAATGACTCCCACTACTCTGATCCTCACACTAGTGGGCGGTTGTTGACACAGTGGCATAGAAAATGGAGTGGAAAAATTTCTCAACTTCATTAAGAACTAGCAGATTTTTGCTGGCAAGCAAGTCTTTTACACCACCTCCATTTACACAGCTCAGTATTATGAGTGCATGGCCAAGGCTGTGCTCCTTCTATCAGCGTGACCTTGAAGCGTACTCCACTTCCAATGTCAATCCTACACACCCGATGAATAAAACCCCTCCACGCTGGCTTTTTAAAAAGGCCACACAGCCTTGAGTCTTGCTTTTGCAAATCGAAAAAAGGTAACAAAACACATTCATCCAGAGGCGCTTCTCGGGGTTGGTCGTATGTTTTCAAACAGAAATAAATGAAATTCCATTGAGGGTACATGCAGAAATAAGCTTTAGTAATGCAACAAAACAGTTGGTAAAAAAAAAAAAAATTACAAAAAGAAGGAAGGAAAATGGACCTACAGTGAGACAGAAATATTGTAACTCATGGCCAAACACAAACAGGTGTACCGGAAAAAAATAATTGCACAAATCATAAAATTAATTAAATACTCAGTACCTGAAGATCATCAGCCGGAGATGTGGCTCATGGGACTGATAGAGACACTGTCATGATTGATGGCCCCCACTCCAAGAGGGCCACATTCAACTGGACATTTACTGTATGTTTGTGCAAAACATGATAAGACATCCCCATCAAAATGTGTCAGTATTTAGATCTGCAAGTATGAACTCTCTCTGTGCACTGAAAGGCACAGACTTGTACCTGTTGTACATCTTTAACATAAAACTACAAAATAAAAATATAGCCCAACCTTATACGTTAAGCAAACATTAACGAATCTGATCCCAGATAATCAGATGAATCTGAATCATGTTACAAAAAAGAAAATATATAAAGATCCATATTTCCATGAGAAAAACATTAACTTCTGAACAAACTAAAATATATGTAGATATTCCTCCATAAAAACAAAGAAAAAACCCTCAAACCACCTTTTATTTTTCAGAAAGAGATGAAATTTGTGAAAGAAAATGTGAAGAAAAAATATGTAGCTTATAACACAGCCTACATACTAAGGCAACTGTTGCTGCATCAACCATACATTCACTGCATGTCAAATCATCTACAGAGACCTTCTTACCAGCAATGATAGCAAAAGGACCACTAAAGCCTGCTCTTTCCTTTTGTTTCTTCACTTCCTCCACCATCGGCCACAGTTTGGCTCTTGTGTCCTTCACGTACTGAGTCAAGTCTTCCAATATCTTTATTTTCTTCTCCTTGAAAATCTTTTAGCATCAGCTCAGACTTCAGATCCCTGTGTGTTCGGGAAATATATAATATGGGTGAGCTGATCCTTAAAGTAAAACACTTTCATTCCGACTTACACTTTGATAAAAGGATTACATTAGATTAAGTTATATCAGCCCATAATGGTCTTTGGAAGGAAAGTGGGTCATTGTAACAGCAAAATAGTAAGTGGATTAAAAATGAATGGAAGGATGTTGCTCTGAAACAAAAGACTAAAAGAACAGGTTATTTTATGCAGAAAAGGTGACTCCATTTAAGTTTAAACAGTCAGTGACAAATACTGACTGTTAAGAATCTCAACGGAAATAAATTTCTCAATTCCTGTATGGTATAGTAAGTTGTATCACTGTACAACTCACCTGTTATTATTTCTATGTCATTGTTTTCATTAAATAATTTAGCCAATTTAAAAATTGTTTTGCTGCTGGCTCATATTCCAGTTTGATACATGCGGATGTGTTGGACCTGGTGATGGCCCTTTAAATGTTTTTGTAGACAAAAGGGCCAAAAATAGCAGGGGACTCCCGTATGTTTTCTTTTCACAGTAATTATCCTGTTGAGGAGAGAGCGCAGCTCTTAACAGCTCTTTTACTGTCAGTACACAATGTACCACTCCATAAGGGCTGTAATTGTAATAAATTTAGTGGAGCTCAACAGCAGAAATTACAGTATCTATGTTCTGAATGTAATCTCAAAGACAAGAACACAAAGGTGCAAATGATCTGTTTGTCTTTATAATGGCTGTGAAAACGTGTTCAAAGATCATTTTTGTCTTTAAGAATGGTCTCATATTTTCATGTGATACAAAAAACCCAGAGTAAATATTTGCATGTATAATAAGCCTCTCAGTGTGTGATTTGAAAGAAAAGCATGATTGAATGGACAAAAGCAGCTCCTTTGTCGGAAATTACAACAGAGACTGAGATGCACCTCAGAGAGTAGTGAGTCATCTAGCTTGTGTGCAGAGGGATGAGGAAATACGGTGTGCATTAAGTAATGAATACTCAAGCTCACTCGCCCAAATGGCTGGGATTATGGGATCCCACATGATTGTGATTAACATCATGATGGTGATTAACATGGTCAGCATTCATTTCTGATATAATGGGAAGGGTTTAAATATAAAATGTTTTCAAAGATAAGAGGGATCTGGGTTAATGGAAAATAGGCCACAAAGGTGGTGTGGCTTATTGGCTATGTGACTAACTTGCTATGCCTCAGATCTGAGGGCTCAAATGAAGTTTATAATATACAAGATACAACGTTCAATGGACATATCTGTTGGAAAATGTCCTTGGTATACATATAACCAGGCTATAGGCCAGTGGTGCCCAACTAGTCCATATTTCTCTTCAGTCCTTGAGCCACTGTCCGCATATAGGCTAGCTTAACACATCCTGTGTCGTATATGAGTTTAGTGTTATGGAGCAAACTGGCATCACGTTCTCTGTTACGGGCAGGGGTGTTTCTAGAGAGAGTGACTGCTACGGTCTATGAACGCACGGTACTTGTATGTATTTTGCAAATTGAACACCCCGTGACGAACAGAGCTGGCATCTGTCAGATACTGTAAAGTTGCACACAGTAGCGCCACTACTCTCTACAGCGGGAAAAAGGTACTTGGGAGTGCAAACGCATTTCCTGAAATTTGCTTCTCTTCAAAATAAAGTTGTTGGGTTTCTGTGTACAAAGTTGACAATCCAGAATGGGGCCCTTTTGGGTGATGACCCACCAGTTGGGAAACGTTGATGTTGTCACGGCTGGTGAGTGTGAGGCAGCAAGGAATAGGACCCAAATGCAGACAAAAGAGGCAGGCAGGGACAGTTCAGTGATTTATTAACAAAAGGAAAGATACAAACAAAGGTCGAGTCCAAGAAGAAGTTGTATTACAGTTTTTCTCGATTGCTTACACACTATAACTGGGCCTATTAACGCAACATCCCAAACCATGACGCCTTCTACCAAAAGACAGATACATTTCCCAAAACTATAAACACTATTCTCCTGTTTTCACACATGATTCAGATTTGTTGAACGTTTTGTAAAAAACTCTACACACTTGTTGGATCCACAAAGACCTGAACATAGAGGAGGGAGAGGAGGTGGGAGAGGAAGATGAAAGGCAAGGAGACAAGTAGTTTCTGATAAGATTCGTGCAACTAGTTGACCATGTCCTTGTCCATGGGATGTCAATGAGGGAAGCTTCGCAAAGAGTGCAGCCAAATCTGAGCCGCTTCACAGTAACCTCTATAATCCAGATATTGGATAAGGCTTACAAGGGTTTTTTCCCCTGCTGCCTGGCTAGGGCTAATTTTGCTAATATTGATGAGACTCTCTGGCCTCACTCAGACCAGAGACAGGATGCTGGATTGCCTCCTATTCCACGTTCTTTATCAGTTGCATATTTTTACAGGACTTCTACTTTTTCACTCAATTTCAGTTTATTTTACTACAGTACATTGAGGAATTAAAAATTTAGAAAATGTATACATGTGTTGTGTCTTTTATATTGTGTTCATCATGTAAAGAAATGCCATTAGTCACGGCAGTAACAGGTTTTTACAGTAGTGTTTTGAATTGATCTCACCAGTGTGTAATGGCTGTTTTGTAGTGTGTGTGTATTTGATGGCTTTTGTGTGCTGTCTGAAGGCAAAGTTTGGTTTAGATATAAGGTTACATGGTTTTGAGTGGAGAGTTTGGTCTTGACATTGAAGTTTGAAGTTTGTGAAGATGAGTGTGCAGTTCTGCATTTGTGTTTAGAGTTTTGGGAAATGGAGCATAATTTCAAGAAATGTGTCTTAGCAATTGAGAAAAACTGTAAGTCCACAAGATAACAGGAATGGGGCAGGGAAAAGTGCAGAAAGGCAGGCAGGCAGGTTCTGGTACAGGTATGGGTATGAGGTACGGGGTCAGGTTCAGATTTTGATGGCTTGAACGCAAAGTCATGAGGTACGTGGCAGCTTTCACGATCTGGCAGGGAATGAGTG
>NTHP01000117.1:1902681-1944916 GCA_003416845.1 Oplegnathus fasciatus | reverse complement strand
TATGGTTAAAATAATTGTCGTGTTGAATCGATCACTAATAGTCAAGGCTTCATTATCAACCAGGCAAAGAGGACAACTGTCTCAGTCCCCAGAGCCTCAAGGCCCCCAGGTGCAGAGTAATTTTGTGGTAATTTGGTTACCACAAAATGTCTTGGCAACATGCATCACTAAACATTAAAACACACTATAAACTCAATTAATTTACCTTATCTTGTCAAAATCTACTATTAATACCTACAGTATATTGTTTCAGTGAATATATTGGTTAAGAAAGTGGGAGGAATGAGGGGGCCAATAGGAGCCCGCCGGTCATTTTTTTCCCTCAGATCCACTATCAAGCCCTGCTGACAGTAATAAAATACACTTTTATTTCAAAAACAAGGTGTTCACCACTGACAGTTACCACTGTGACAGCATTCTCCTCTCGCGTGCAGTATCTACTCGTTGTCACATTTGTGTTATTTAAAAAAAAAAAAAGCCAAATTGAGAGCATGAACAAATTGGAGAAATGATTATTTAGAACAGCAATCCATCAAAGAGACGCTTAAGCCTTTTATTAGTGAAATAGAAGAGGCCACATCGAGATCAAAATCAACAGCATTTGTTTGACATGATACTAACCTGCTGATATCATGAATACTAATGCGATGTGACTGTTTTAGACTTGCCTCCCAAAGGTCACAAGATCAGTGAGATTTCTAGAGGTACCATTTCACTGGCTGTTAAGTACTTTTTATCTCACTCTCTTTTTGTTTTCCACAATGAACATAGAGGACATTACTGGCCAGTATTTGACGTGCTGAACCTGAGCTTAGTGGTTTGTTAAATGGAAGCATGAGCACTTACGTTGACACAGTAAATTCTTTTCCTGACACCACCAGCTCCTGGCAGTTGGGTAATGTATTAGATTTATGCAATGAAAACAAGAAGACAACACAAGCAGCTTTTAGTGTCAGTTCTTGGCTTGGGTATAATTCATCTGTCATGATTAATGTGGTGCAAGTGATATTATCGATCTTGCATGTTTAAAGATGCAGGAGCTGATTCTAATTTATACACGTTTTGATTATTAGGCAGTTGGTTTGAAGCTGTATCTGATATTTGAAAAAGAGCGTGCAGAAGTTTTTTTCAAACTGTAAATGAGCCTGAGTGGATATCTTGACGTCTACTTAAACAGGTAGGTTTGTTGGTCTTGTTTCTGGTTCTCACTGCTGAGATACAGTAATTGGAACATAAAGTCATGTAGATCTGGTGAGAGTTTACCACCCATGGATGGTAAGTCCAAGATCTAATGGCCATCATAATGACCCACAAAATGATAAATACATAATTGAACAACGACAGTAATTTCCGTTGTTAAGTGGTAACTTTTATGGATGGTAGATCATAAATCATTTTGCAGGTTCAACACTAAACTATAAACTCAGGCAGGTGTATTTGGTTAGTAGACCTGTGCTGCTACCTTTTGCTCCCAGTCCTCATCCAACCAGGAAATGAACTTTTTACAGTATGTCAACATGTAGGAGGAAATGCAACAGGAGCCAGCAGACTATATGTCTGGGTGTAGACAGTGCCTCTTGTCTACGCCACTCAATTATGCAAGTGCTTCCATGAAGCTCTGCAGATGTCGAGAGAATTGGCTGGAAATGTAAACCATGAATAGTTGCCAGAGAAACACATACAGCTAATCCATTTAATCCTGTAAATAAAAACTATTCTACAAATGAAACTGATGAAAACCCAAACATCAAGATATTTAAAGTCGTGTTCAGGCTGACTTAAGTTCTGCGTGAAAAAACGTGGCCTTTTCATTCATATGAACGGAGTCAGTCCAGCAGCAGATCTGGTTTGCCACCACAGAGGGCTACGGCGAAAAAGTTGAACCTGGCTGAACTTTTGATTGGCATCAGCTGCTTCATTCATGCTTCACCATTAGTGGTATATTCATATCCCTCAGCTGTATCTATCAGCTGAAGCTGTCGGCTGGCAGCTCCCTACACTGCCCCAGCCTCCTTCTAGCGTGCTAAACTCTTGTCTTTACTAATCTAATGTATGTGTTCTTATAACCATTTGCTACAAAATGGTGGTTACTGGAAACTGTGAGTCCAGTCTGCTATTTCAAAGCAAAAAAATACACCTTTCAGCACATCCAAAGCTTTCTTCTTTACATGTATGTTTTGTGTATTATATATGTGCTGCAAAATGTACCCTTATATATGCACTTACAGACTCTGCCAAAATGTCGATACAGCCCTTGTAACGCTAAGTTTGTAGGTTAAATAAACTAGCACGGACACACATCATACTCAGTGTCCACCCAATTAATACTGTGGCTACAGTCCAAGGTGTTTTCCTGTATTGAAAACTTTCTTTGCCACAGTCATTATCACAGCATCAATGTTGACTGAGATCAGTTGAAGGAGAAGTGGGATGTGACATAGCCAACTAGAGAGTGTTGTTCTCGCCTCTCCTCTGGGCCACTGTGGACAGTGTAAAAACACAAAGAAATGTGGTGACAGTCGTACTTTCACTGGACATTGACAACAAGTTGGATGCCACATTTTGTCAGTGTGTCTACCTTTGTCATCCTATACATTATTTTTGCTTGCCTGATTTCATTCAAAGTACCCAAAACACAGAGCCGCTGAGCTACTACATTTTGCTAGCTGTTTGTGAAGACTTACAGACGGATGACAGATTAAAGGAAAAACCAACATAAAGTGTCTCAGTAAGGTGTTGGGTCACCATGTGCTGCCAGAACAGCTTCAATGCCCCTTGGCATTGATTCTCCAAGTCTCTGAACTCTACTGGAGGGATGAACACCATTCTTCCACAAGGTATTCCCTCATTTGGTGTTTTGATGATGGTGGTGGAGAGCGCTGTCTGACACGTCGGTCCAAAATCTCCCATAGGTGTTCAATTGGGTTGAGATCTGGTGACTGCGAAGGCCANGCCCCCCACAGCATAACAGAGCCACTGGATCCCCTCACTGTAGGGGTCAAGCATTCGGGTTTTTCCTTTAATTTGTCACCTGTTTATAGCTCTTATTAGTTTATTTTGTCAAAGTTCCAATAAAAATGAGCAAAAATAGCAAAAGAAAGTGTGCTAGCCTGGCTGTCAGAAGTCACAAACTGGATGATGGAACCTCTTTGGCTGAATTTCCTGCAATAATCAAAGATCGTGTTTTAGAAGCAATAATTTAGCTACCAACATAGAACATAATGATGCAGGTCATTCCTTTTACCTGTGAAGGAATATACAGTATGATAAGTATACAGTATGATCAGTAAGACTTTAAAACTAGCATTTGGACACTAACATGCAAACTGTACGTTTGAAAGTCATTCACTGGGAACACACAGAGATGGGGTTCAAACTATTAAACAGCCTGTGGAATGGCACCTCAGGAAATTACAGTCATGCTGTGGCCTTTAGCAGATATTTTTCTTTGAATGTGAACACGGGACCTTGACAGAAAAACATGAAGATGGAATAATTCTGGAGCTAGAGACTGTGAGCGGTATCAGGTACTGACAGAAATATCTTCACTACTGGATGTATGTCCTGTGCAAACATAAAGAGGGGCAAGCTAAAGATAGTACATATCCTGCTAAAAGTGTCATAAAAAAAAGATAGAAAACTGTATAGCACTTGTAATGATGGGTGGGTGGATGTCCTTGAAGAGCAAGGGCAGCAGGCCATAAACTGATTTCTGATGCATACGATGTATGTAATTCTAATTAAGTGCAGCATAATGATCTGTAATTTGTTCATAATTAATCAAGATACCACATATTGATCTCCTTGGCACCAAGGAAAATCAAATCAAATCATTTTTACATTTCAAAATGTATGTTCCTACATGTGAAATCTGAAAATTGTTACCAATGTCCAATTCCTTTACATATCAAGAGGATGACATCATTTTTACTCTTGTGTTTCTTCTACTTTGAGCTTTCTTGGACATGTAAAGCTTAAAAATGCTCTATTTAATATGTATATATAACAATGGGTCAGATGACTATGTACTGTATAATGTGAAAAGGTCACTCGTAATAATAAACCCACAGAGAATTATCACCCAACTCTGCAGTTTAGATTTTAGCTTCTGTCAGCTCATTGTTTTGGTTTTTCACCTACAACTTTACTGTTTTTGTTTCAGTCTCGTGGCTCTCATCAACCTCATTTCCAGCAGTTTTCTGTTTTGATAGACCCACTGTATATTACCTGCCCAGCACCAAACAGCAGACAAAGTTAGAGACTATCTGGTGGACTGTTTAACAGATAAAGACCCAGATATTTTATTCAGAAATTGATGACGACCAAAACAGAGTCTAAAAACAGAGTAAACATTGGACTTACATTCTTAGATTGCCAGATACGTGACTTCAAAATGATGCTAATGTTGGTCTGTATCTGCTGTGTGGACTCCACGACTCCTTTGAAAAACAGATTTTTAATCTCAAAGCGACTATCCTGGTTAAATAAAGGTTAAATTAAAAAATAAATACATAATGTGTACATGAGCAACATTTTGCGAACATGTTTACCATAAATAACTTAAAAGGTGATAATGTCAGTGTTGTGTCTACAACTTGTTTCCATAAATGTGACGTTGTTTACTTCTGTGCGCCAATCAGCACCACACACTATTAGTCTTAATAAATAATAACTACAGATGTTTTTAGCCATGCTAACGCCACCGGCAAGTAGAAGTTTTCATGTATCCTGTGAAATAAATAAATAAATAAATCCTGTGAAACAACTACTGAATGGATTGGCACAACATTTTGTACATGGACATTCATGATTTCCAGACGATGTATACTGACTTCGCAAAATCTTTTTGTGCAGTAATTTGGTTTTGGCCAAATAGCAAAATTACATCAAACAACATTCACATGATCCTTTACAGGTAGGGGACAAAATAACCCCTTGTTGTTGCTTCAGTCCAATACGACAACACAAGGTACAGCCTTATATTTTACCATAGATCTGAATTACAAGACTGTCAACAGAAAATGAACATTATAAGCATCATATTTACTTCATGGATTTTGTTTTGGGTCACATTTAATGTCAGATTCTTCTATTATTATTATTATTATTATTGTATGTTTAAAACTAATTCCTTGAATATTTATAGACACAGAGCATCTTAAGACACAAGGCATCATAAGGTTTGCCAGTATTACAGAGAAAACGAGTCATTGATCCTGGTTCTGTGTATATTCTCTCTGCCATGCCTCTTAACGGCCACCAGGGTGCAGATGCACTAACAATGATAACTTACTGAATGAATAAATGGATGAATGAATGAATTGGGAAGTGGTGCTTTTGTATCTAAAAGTCCATTCCAATCCTATATGACAATTTTAAAATGCATTGGTATCATTGAGCAAAACCATTCATCCTGAACAGGCCTGTAGCCAACAGCTGCAGTACTATTGAATTCATTACCCAGATTGGATGCAGTCTTCTTGGTATGCAGCATGTAGTTCATCCTGACCTGACAGGGTTCAATACTGCGACAGCGTCGGAAGGTAAAACAGCTTTCTCTGGCTTACTTTAAGAATAAAGAGGAGCTTACGTACAAAAAGCGGTTGTCAAATACTGTTACAGGAACACTCAGACATTCTGACGCAGGAGGTTTTTTGTCAATTGAGTTAAAGACTGCAGCAGCGGGGTGGTGAATGAATGAGGGCCACACACTCCCTGTTACTCCGTCGCTTCACTGTAGTGGTAGTAGTGCCAGGGGAGCTCCTGTGTATTTCCCTGTCTGAGTGTGATTGATAATGTCTGGGCTTCGTCCTCTTCGTCATTGCTCGTAGAAACAACAGAATGACTTCACTCTATGGTGCAGTCATTCAGACTGGCTGGGAATAAGGAAGGGAGACTTTGAGTTACGCATGCATAAATCATTATGTAATGATAGTTTGTCTGACAATTAGGCAGATCTATCTGAAAAAATATGAGGACAATTTGTGAATTTTAGTCAAACTTTGATGTCAATAAAATATTTAGATTTTCCTCCAGCTTGATGAATATGAACCACTTTAACATGTTTATTGTTAAAATTCCACATGTGGTCCAAATCAAACACAGCATATAACTCATGTAAACAGTGCCATTGGTGCTTACTGTCACTCAGATGAATCTCCAATTAGCAGGAGTTAATAGAGGAACTACACCACAATACACTTGAGCTTACTAATAACACACCTGTACTGTCAGGGCTGGCCCAAGCCTTCTGGGATCCGAAGCAGAATTAGTCTCCCCCACAACTCCTGCTGTGCATGTTCTTTAATATTACCATTAGTGAATAAAAAGATAACAGATAACATGGCATTATTCATTTGGTATACTGAAAAGAAATATACAAGTCAGCATAACAGACCTGTCATAGGCTTTAATTGTTTTATCACAAGAACAAAGAAACTGTATTATCTGAAAATGTGTTCAGTACAGTTGTATCCTTATGGAGAGGTCAATTATGAAAACAGCACAAAAAGAAATGATTTTATTTTCTTACACAATATGTTAAATAAATATGGAGACCCAGAGTTTTCAATATTAAACAAATAAATGCGACTAATAATTATATGAATAAATACAGACTAAATATGTAATATTATGACAGCACAATGCTGCCATCATAATGGTTCACGTTTTAGTCTCTTTAAGCTACACACAAAAAAAAAACACAAACTCTAGCAGCTCTACGCGGGTTCCTCACCTCACGATCACTAATACTCGGCAGATGGGTACCAATGATGTTCTGGGCAGTTTTAATCACCCACTGCAATGCCAATTAGTAATGTTTCCAGTAAGGATGCTTTCTACTGCTCCTCTGTAAAAGTTGACAGGAACTTGGCATGGGAATTTTGCTTTCTTAAGTTTCCATAATAAATACAGCTGTTTCTGAGCTTTCTTAAACAGGGTGGAGATGTGAGATGACCATGACAGGTTCTTTGTGATGCTGATTCCCAGGAACCTGAAACTGTTCACCTGCTCAACCTCAGCGCCACTGATGTAGACAGGGGTGTGCGTCCTCGCCTCCTTTTTTCTAAAATCAATGATCAGCTCCTTGGTTTTGCTGACATTGAGCAGCAGATTGTTTTCTGTTTCCTCCTGATATGAAATCTCATCATTGTTTGAAATCCAGCCAATGATGGTGTTGTCATCCACAAACTTCACAAAAGAGTTCTCTCCATGTCACGGATTGCAGTCATGGGTGTACATCGTGAACAGGAGGGGGCTGAGCACACAGCTCTGGGGGACTCCGGTGTTGAGCACCAGAGTGGAGGAGGTGTGACCACCAATCCGAACTGTCTGGGGTGTGTTTGTGAGGAAGTCCAACATCCAGTTGCAGAGTGTGCTAAGTTTGTCAATATGTTTCATGGGGGAGATTGTGTTGAATGCTGAAGTGACATCAATAGGTGTTGCTATTTTCAAGGATATGAAGACTGAGTGGAAGGCAGTGGAGATGGCATCCTCTGTAGCTCTGTTGGTTCTTAATGCAAACTGGTGAGGGTCTAAGCTGGCTGAGATGTTGTTTTTGATGTGCTGGAGAACATGTGTGCTGGAGAACATGGTCCAGGGTATTGTTTCCCCTGGTGGGGGCATGGACATGCTGCTGGAATTCAAGCACAACAGATGTGATGTGAACACAGAGTCTGCCTCCCCTCGTCTTACCAGAGTCATGTGTTCTGTCTCTCCTCCCATTGAGTGCAATAGCTTGAACAGTCTCTGATTTCACGTTGCTGAGTTAGCTAGAGTCTTATTTCATCCATTTCTCCTGCGACGGACATTAGCCAAGAGTAGGCTGAGTAGTGGAATAGTCTCAGGTCCAAGCTGGGTTTGCTTAGCTCTTATCCCAGCTCTCTCCTCCCTCTTCGTGGGGCTGTCACACCATTTTCGATGGCACTTGCTCCAGCTGGTCTGGCTGGGTGGTCGAAAGAAGTTGTGGACAGTGATTGAGATCGACAGTCTCGAGGTCCGCTGCACTTAATCCAATCCTTTTCCGATGTTGATGAATGTATTTCTGTCATAGGCAATACGTGCTTCAGTAATAAAGGTTTAAAGATAACAAATTAAAACAGAAATGTAGCGAAATTTATGGGAGCTATTGGCAACCACATCTGCATGCACCGTTGTCACCATGGTAACCACATAACACATTCTAATGACATATTTTTCACGTTATAAATCATGTTTCATATTATATTGCTACATGACAAATTATTCTATGTATTCTATGTAGTAACAACATATCATTTGTAGTTTTTAACAAAATCAATGTATCTCAGTAGTACTAGAAACTTTTTTATGTATTTTGCGTAAAACCTGAAACTTTTCACATTATAATGAGAAACTGATTTTATGTCATTGTGTTAACAATAAACTACCGTGGTAATATAACTATTAAATTGTGAAATAATTCAAAAAACATTTTTTAATTTTATTTTTGCCCAGTTATGGCATTGACTATCAATTCATTCAGACCAAAGCAACAAATCACTTTACTGGCTCTGCCTTGTTTGTTTTGACTGACAAAGAGTTTGTGATGATGAAATAGTGGTAAAAAACTTAATTGTTGTTCTGTCATAGTTGTGTTAAAACTATTGTAAGTTGACGTAGTGACACCTAGTGGTTCTTACATACGCTGATGTAAGTCTAACTGCTGTACAACCACTAATGCCGCCTAGTGGCTCCTTTAGGTATCACAGGTAATAACCGTTTGCTTCCTGTCTAATGCTGCATTTCCATTGCATAGTATGACTTGGCTCAGCTCAAGTCGCTTTTTTGGTGTTCCATTGTGGATAGTAACTGGTACCATGATTTGGTCAGAGTCTTCTCGTCACTAGAATTGTATTAAACTTGTGTAAAGTCAACATGTCGATGACGACTGCTTTATGGAGCCCTGATGAGCCAACACAAAAGTAGATAACATTACTTAGTGCTATTGTTGTGCTATGCTATTGTTTACGTTGGTTACATTACGTTACGTTGTTGCTTCGTATTGAGTTGCAGTAGTTCGTTTCACGAGGCGTTGCTATGACGATCAGCTACACTGTAGAATCCCATCTACATGTACATTGAGGGGGTACTATCTGCAGTGGAAAATGAAGTCGAGAAAAGTACCTGGTACCAAAAGCGTGTCGAGTCGAGCTGTACCTTTCAACGCAGCTTAAGCTTTAACCAGGATGTGGGTGCACATGTCATGGGAAGTAGCTTCTCTCAGTGGGCAAGTCCATTCTTACAGATGTTACTGTTGAGAATAGTGACTGGATCTTTCAAATGCTAGACCATACATGAGTCATTCACCTTCAGTGGCCATATAGAGAGAGAATTGTTTATCTGTCTTGTGATGCGTCAACATAAGCCATTGCTGCAGTTGCATATCTGAAGGTCACCAATGGTGATGGAAACTACCATGTCAACTTTGTCATGGGCAAAGCAAAGCTGATTTCATGTCCTGAGAAAACAGTACCAAGATCAGAACGTTGTGCAGCTGTGCTAGCGATGGAGCTGGCTGACTTAATCCAGTTTGACACCACAACATTCTACACTGACGGCAAAGTCGTCCTGGGATATAATTACAACAAAACCAGAGGATTTTATGTTTATGTGAGCAACCACGTAATATGTTTCCCGAGATCCTCTTGTCCAGACCAATGGCGCTAAGTGTCCACCAATCACGGTCAGATGTCCTCTTGGAGATCACTGATCCTTGCCCTTACTCAACTTATGCGCATTGCTTGTGTTTTCAGTGCTGCATTTGGCAAGAATAATCCTTGTAAAGGCTGGCACTACCGTAATACAGAGGTCACTGTTGATTAATCAAATCAAGCCCAAAACATTGTCGTTCAAGCAGTGCAAGAAGATCAAGAAGAGATCAAGTGCATTCAAAGACAACAGGACATTCCCAAGGGCAGCCCTCTAAAAAATCTAGACCCCTTCCAAGGTATATGTGGACTTCTGAGAGTTGGTAGGCGTATCGGTGAGTCAAGCTTCAGTCAAGCAGAAAAGAGTCCACTCATTATTCCTGGCCAACACCATGTTGTAGCATTGATTGTGAAGCACTATCATGAACAGACCTACCTTCTGGGTTGTCTTTTCACTGAGGAAGCTGTCCGCATGGCTGAGTTGTGGATAGTCTGTGGCAGGAAAAAAGTGAGCAGCATCATCCATCAGTGTGTAACTTGGAGGTTAAGGGCCCTTCTAAATGTTCAGAAAATGACCAGTCTCCCAGCAGACCGGCTCTCAACAGAACCTCCATTCACAGATGTTAAGCTAGATGTTTTTGGTCCCTGGAGTGTCTCTTCATAGCAAACAAGAGGATGCATCATCCACAACAAAAGATGGGTTGTGATTTTTACATGCACGAGTATTAGGGTAGTTCATATAGAAGTCATCACGTCACCCAACACATCCAGCTTTATCAATGCTCTCAGGCGCTTTCTGGCTGTCCGAGGTCATATCCTGATGACTTATTCATAGTCACTCTGGCTGCTCTTCTCAGAAAGTGAACTCGCTTCCTGCTCCTGCAGCGTGAGTTTGTTGCCTCAGACATGTTTAAGCATCAGTGGGGGCAAGTCCAACATCTCTCCAATACCTTCTGGGATAAATGGAGGAAACACTCCCTCTCAACACTTCAGACCCATTGTGTGGCAGCCCAGCCAGCCAAACGTAAAGCTAGGGAGTGTTGTGGTCCTCAAGGATGGTCAAGTTCCAAGGAATGAGTGGCCTCTCCCACTTGTAACTCAGGTGTTCCTCAGCAAGGAATGTAAAGTCTGTGCACTGGAGATAAGAGTGGCAAAGCCAGAAGGGACTAAACTCTTTCTCAGACCTATCCCAGAGACTTTTCCTCTACTCCCGCCAGAGATGTAGAACTGCAATTAAGGTTTTCCATAACATTTAAGAGTGGGGGTTATTCATGCCAGGCAGGAAGTGTTCTATCATAGTCATAGTCATAGTATACTATTGTAAGTTGAAATAGTGACAGCTAGTGGTTCTTATGGGCATGCTGACGTAAGACTAAGTACTGTACAACCGCTAATGCCACCTAGTGGTTCCTTTAAGCATCACAGGAAATAACCTTTGACTTCCTGTCCAAGCCTTAACCAGGAAGTAGGTGCACGTCATGGAAAGCAGATTCTGTCAGTGTTTCAGTTCATCTGTGTAAATCTGCATACATCTTATGTATGGTATGTAATGTAAGTTTGTGTTTATTCACCATTTATAGTTCATTGTTTCATTCAATGTATCTCATTCATGTATTAATTTTATCACTTCGGTACATCTGCCTTCCACAGTATTATTTTCATATTTTATATTTTATTTTGTGTCTTAGATTCTTTCTTTTTTTTTTTTCTTTNTTTTTTACACATAACGGTCTTCAGAGTCCTGATGAGGGAAAGGTGTTTAGCTGCCTGTCAACATATACACACCATGTGTATTGAGGATAACACAATTGTTGTGAAATAAAATGCAGACTTTGAAAAAAAAACATTTTTTTTAAAAATAGAAATGATCCTCAATAAACATTTATATTGTGAAAAGACATAGGATGAAATAAAATCCCATAATACCGATGTTTCCCACATAAAAGTTTATGGACACTTAAAAAGCTACTTGCAGGTTGAATTTTTAATAAAGTTATACTTAACCTTTGCTGAAAATTATCATTTGAAAAGTTAATGCAGGATTTTATATGTTTTACAAGACATAAGGGCAACATTTCAGAGGAAAAAGTAGGCATTTTGAGCAATGCTCCTAAAAACACTTCACGTGGTCTGGAAAATCACATGTACTTTTTTTAAGTTTATTTAACAGTACGTAGATTTCACTACTGCTGAAGTTCTTCTTCTTCTTACAGCCTTTTTTTGGTGGCATCTCTCCAATTCATTCACCAATGACATTTGCCAGAGTGTGTGCACAGGGCACAATGATCTATCTCTTCATATTTACTCCTCAGTTTAGGTAGATAAATAAATAGCATAAGTTTGAATACAAGTGCTACACTGAGCTGGGTTTTAAAAATGAATTGAATCATTTCACAATTTCATGTGATTATTTATTTTATAATGTCTTATTTATTTATTCCATATTGAACACTTTGGCTCTCCATAAATAAATTATGAAAACAGTACACTTCAGAATCAAGCTTATTGGCCAAGAATCGACACATACAGGGAATGTCACTCCTGTTTGTCAGACCCTAATAAGCAGTAAGATAATAGACATCAGCTAACAGGATAATAAAGATAAGAAATAAATGGTAAGGACAAACCTGCATAACATATAGTAGCTACTACTGCACCTCCAGGGAAGTAGGTATGTTTGTCTACAACAGCTGGACAAACGATACAGGTTGAATTGTTGTATATATTGGATGTTGGTCTGGTAGTTAACTGTACAGACTATTGGAACCAATATTGTATGAATAAAACAATAAGTTGGTATGTATACAAAGGTGGCAACATGTACATTTATTGGTAGATAAAGGATATGTCCAGTATATACAGCCTGAATGAAAATACATTTACACAGTTTGTTATTTGTTTGGATCCCTAAACCCTTCCTGTGATCCATTTAAAAATATACACCATGACAATACAAATTATCACCACTTCTACACAACTCACAATTACATAATGACAATGAGAACGTAACATCTACACTTGTGTTGACAGTGAACAACTTATAATGACATGATATATATATATGATATACACAGTATAACGTTACATACAACATGAGATACAAAACAAGAAGACACACACTGACAAGCTCCAAGAAAATAAAGCAGTGTTTGTTGATTTATTGAAGCTCTAAATCCATCAATTATTATATCTATTTATTACGTATTGTCACAGTTACCATTATTACAAGAGTACAGAGAACAGAAGGTGTCATGGAGAAAACACACACACACACACACACAGACCTCCACATGTCACTGAATAATCTGTTTATTATTAAAAGTACTCTATGGAGTTTTTAACTGGTTATGAAACTCTCAATTTAATACCAATGCCTCTATATGACCTACATAAGCAACAACAGTGACCAACAGCGAGAAGATTGGCTATTTCTATTAGTTTCTAATAGTTATTCTTAATTCCTGCCACGGGGTCGGATTTTTCCACAAAGTCAGACGAAACGGCGCTGGGGTTTGCTCTGGCTGAATTCCAGTTGCTTCAGCCACTAACTGAAGGTCCGTCTCCGGAGCTGCTGCCCGCTCTCCTCCCGGTGAAGTAGTCTCCATGTGGCGGGGAGTGAGGTGAAGAGAACATGTGACCTTACGTTAGGTGAAACACTACCACCTTTGTCCACAGGGACCGCCAAAATCAACACAAAATGAAAAGTCCCATTGAGTTGCTTTAAGTATTAAATACCTGTAGCGTCACACAGCAGCAGGAATGACACAAGCCTCTCCAAATTTAAAATGGGCATGTTTACACACATGGCACAGCAGTGGTAACTTCATTAATTATTTGTAAGGGACAGTACCGACATTGTTGGGGTGCAGAGGGGGCTGAATCTTATATTCCATTTTATGAAAAAAGAAGAAAAAAAAAGCAAGACCCTCCTGAGCCTAATTAATAATTTCTCTGGATCCTTCCCTTGATTTGAAAACAACAGCAATACCCTCCACTCAATATCTCAACAGAATATATTTACTGTATGGCAAATGTAACAAAATGGTGAAAATACAGCCACTCTCTATTTTTGAATAAAGACCTTCTAAATAAACAGTTATTACGGCCAAAAAACAAGCACAGGCTCCAGCTCTGTGGCTGCTGAAGGGCTTCAGCACTGCAATATTTGTCACTGCACCCCAAATCAGAAATAATAGCCTAAAAATAACAGTATATAGATATATGTTCCAAAAGAGCATACAGTTAAATATCAAAACACATACTGTTGGTAAATTGAAGTTTAGTGCTTGCTAATGTGCAGAAGAGAGCTGTGTGACGCATGTGTTTACCTCACCTACGTGTTATACAACGGCTGTAGGGCATATAAGCTGAAGACAAAGTGGAATACTTTAAGTTATTGGTTCAATTGTTTCTGTGTATACGTGCTGTGCCAACAACTTCTCTGATCAGATCTATGTGAATAAACCATATATGCAAGTAACCTCAATTTGGGCTGATCGAATATTATCCTTTTATTCATCAAAGTGAAGATCGACCTGAAGTGCAAGTTGTCTTCATCAATAAAAAAATGAGGATAGGTAAACTACATAGTTTCTAAGTAGCTACAGGGTACATTTATGTTTTTACTTTGGAACAAACTAAGGTCCAGGGAAAAGAGTATTGTCAGGAAAATACTGTAGGCCTCTAGCCTTTTTGTTACTGTATATGTTGTAAAATAGGCCTACCTACAGTATGGGGTACCAAACGGCAAATTGTTGTTCGAATTCCTGCATCGGGTCCGCACCTTGCCCAGTGATTATGACTCACTTTGTGCAAAATAAATGATCCACCTGTAAAGCAGGAGGCCTATATTGACAACTGATCTACTGATAGTCTAACATTTATCACAACTGAATATTATTTAAAATCAGTGACTGTGTTACCAGTTTTCAGCTCATCGTCGTGATACACAAGTCTGCTGGCAGACAAAGTCGCACTAACCTGAGGTGGAACATAAAAGCACAATGGAGATAAGTGGATCGATATCGTCTTGAAAATACCGTACAGCTTTCCAACTGTTTGAAATCAGCTCATTTTCCTGTATCAACATGTAAGTCTTTTCATTTCATTTTACTACTAGTAAACAGTAAAAATCAATGATTTAATATTGTCGAGGTAGGAGAGTGCCGGGCAAGTGATGCATGCAGGTCTGAATGAAACTATATAATTTACAGTCACAGTCCAATCTGCTCCCTGTGAGTGCTGCTGCTGATAGAAAAGATGTTTGATGGAGCAGACGACACATCTTTGGCTGCAAGGTTTGGATAAATTAATCTCAAATTAATCTTGCGTCAATGTGCTGATTGAGGGCATCTCCCTTCATCAGACACGGGACACTCCCCAATTGCACAGTCACTCACCAAATTTGAATATACTATATATTTTCAAAATCTTGCCAATCCTGCCCCCTGCACACGTGAGGCCCTCCTGTGCGTTAATCTATGCCAGGGTCCAGCCACCAGCTGTGGCTTCTGAGGGGCAACCGTAATACTTTTGCCACTACCCCGCATTCCAAACTATTGACTGTCTAGTGACTGTCCATCTTTATTAAAGCAATTAGGCTACATACATAACCTGATTTTGCATGTTCACCAAAAAACTATCAAAACAGCTGTAGGCTATGTTCACACTCACTCTCATGCTGCACCACCAGTAAGCTCTGGTTTTACATACAAGGTGATTTGGTTTTATGTGCAAGGTGATACATGTAAATGGAGCTCTCAGTGTCTTGGTTGCAGTTCAGCTATCTAGAAGAGCAGATGATATGTGTGTTGGGATTGCCCATAGACTGAAGAAAACACCTGCAGAGCCGATCATATTAGTAATGTTTCTAACTATTAGCCACAGTCAGCATGTTTTATTTCACTGATAAGTGGAAGAAGTTTGCAACGTGTGATATGCAGAGTTTGGACTTCTACCAATAGTAAAATAAAAATGTCCTGGCAGATTTGATGGATCTCAGGACTAATCCTGAGGACAGCTGCTTTATTCCAAATGATTTAAATGGATAAACCTGGAACAGCTTATCTGTCAGATGTGTAGTAAAGTACAGAATGTCATTTACCAATGACCGATCCTGTCGCTGTGATGGGATTAAGTAATTAATGAAGTTACAGCTGTGCCACTGTGCATAAAATGCCCATTCTTAATTTGGAAGCACTCGTATTGTTCCTGCTGCTGTGTAATGGCTACAGGTATTTAATGATAAATATAAATAAACAGATTATTCAGTGACGTGAACATAATCAGTAGGATTCTGTAGTGAATGTGGTGACTCCACATCTTTACATCTCTCACAGAGAACTGATTAACGTTGCCTGACCTTCCTGTTCCCACAACTGATTTTGTACAGGATTGCCCTCTATGAGCCAATGTTAACACCGTCTATCATGGATGATATCCTTTAATCATAAAATGTGTTTGTTATCCTTCAGCAGCAGAGAAGGCCACGCTTGCAAACATGGGACAACTCTGAGAAAAAGAATATTCTGAATTCAACAAACTCTGAACGCCGCCGGCGCGTTTCCATCACACCCAACCAATTGGGGCTGAACAAAAAATGTTAGTTGAGTGCATTCACTCTACTTTATCTACTTCATCTTTTGTACAAATTAATGTGTTTACAATGCATATTTTGGAGCCCTGTGTGAGGTTTATTAATTAGCTTGACGTCAGAGTTGAAATCAGCAGTGACTGAGTGAGGGCTCTGCCATAATTTTCCCTGCCTGTTTCCTGATTTGGAAGGTGTGAAATGCCCTGGGTCGTGGACATAGACCGTGTAAAAGAAGTGGACGTAGCCACCGTGACGTCACCCACTGGTTTGTGGATAAACGTTTTGAAGCCTCGGGTTTGGCATTTTGGCCGTTGCCATATGGCTTTTTGGAGCCAGAAGTGACCATATTTGGATGTGACGGTGGAGCTGGAAAGGAGCAAGGTTACCAGCCCGGCAGGGCCAGGTACTGTTAGCATAGCAACGGCTAGTTGGCTAGTGAAAAATAGGCTTTAAACAAAATGTACTTACTCGAAGAAATGAACAGCCGACTCCTTAGAGTGTCTTTTAGTACAACCGAACGCTAAAACATTTTTAGGTGACCAAAATGTTACAATTAGCTTTCATGAACTGAAAACACACTGTGAAAGGGTCAAAGTTCAAAGACAAAAACACAGACAACACCCAAAACTAGTTCATGGCTATTGTACACAGTGCCATGGACACGCATTTCTACGCCTCTATCCTGATTGACAGGTCGCCGTGGTAGCAACTTGTCACTCACAAGGTAGCCACGCACTAAAGCATACCCTGCTTTATCATCTATTTTACTCTAAATGGGACCATAATTTACAAAATGAACATCATGCTGTACTGAAGAATACTTGAAACTAGCGATTGAGACCATAAATTCATTAGGAAAATGTTTACTGAGGTAATAAATCAAGTGAGAAGTAGGGTCATTTTCTCATAGACTTCTATACAGTCGGACTTCTATTTGCAACCAGTGGGGTCGCCCCCTGCTGGCCATACGAAAGAATGCAGGTTTAACACACTTCCACGTTGGCTTCACTTTTCAGACCCAGAGGCTATGCCCACTTCTTTTATACAGTCCTAGTCGACACCAATGATCTTTACTGTCCTCTCTTTCCTCTTTCCTCACTTTCCATTGTAGCCTGTTCGTCTTGTTTTTGAAGCCATTCCAAACCAGTCTGTGATGGGAGAAGAAACCCAATAAACACTTTGAAGAACTGCATCAACAGCTCCTGTAGCTATGCTATAGCCTTTTTCATTGTGGAGTCTAGTACAGATATGCTCAAATTTGGTGGTACCCTTACAGTTCATTGAAATAATGCTTCATTCCACCTGAAAAGTGATGAAATTAAAAGATATTTTGTCATGTATACTTGCATGCCTTTGGTATGTCATAGAATAAAGCAAAGAAGCTGTGAAAAGAGATGAATTTGTTGGTACCCCTTAGAAAACATAATAAATAACTGGATTATAGTGATATTTCAAACTAAATAGTGTCTTTAATTAGTATCACACATCTCCAATCTTGTAATCAGTCATTCAGCCTTTAGCATTTAAATGCAGAAAAGTAGTCACTGTGTTGTTTGGTATCATTGTGAGCACCACACTGAGCATGGACCAGAGAAAGCAAAGAGAGAGCTGTCTGAGGAAATTAGAAAGAAAACAAAAGACAAACGTGGTAAAGGTAAAGGCTACAAGACCATCTCCAAGCAGTTTGATGTTCCTGTGACGACAGTTACAAATATTATTAAGAAGTTTAAGGTCCATTGCCAACTTCCCTGGAGGCCACAAGAGGAAAATCGACCCCAAATTGAACAGAGGGATCATGCAAATTGTCGAAAAAGACCCAAGGATAACTGCCAAAGAGATACAAGCTGAACTCCAAGGTACGTCAGTTTCTGATCGCACCATCCATAACCAAGAAGCGAAAGTGGAAGACGACCCAGGAGGACTCCACTTTTGAAAGAAAAACATAAAAACACCAGACTGGAAGCCACAATCCCTCTTTTCTGTCCTTTGGACAGATGAGTCAAAATTGGAGCTTTTTGGCAAGTCACATCAGCTCTATGTTCATGGACGAAAAAATGAAACTTTCACAGAGCAAAATTCATTTTTAATTTTTTTTTAAAATGGGAATTGTTTGGGGATGATAGCAGGTTCCAATCTAGGTTTTAAACTTTGGTAGATTTAGAAATCTGTATCACTGACTGGGCTCTAAAATGATCAAAAATTCTCAAACGTGACTTGTGGAAAATGTTATTTGAGTTGGTACTACATTGGTAGTTGATTAGAAGCCTTTGGTCTCAATTGATTAAGACGTATGTAGATACTGTTGTTTTATTATAATTATTAAAGTTCAAATCCAGAGATATTGGTGTGATCCTTCAAAAAGACATAATCAGTGAATTGGTACTTACTTCGTATTTGCAGAAATGGTTATTGCCCGTTAATGCTGTTGTTTGTTCAGGCCTGAGTGCAGGGATGCTGAATTGCGATAGGCAATTCACAACAGTAAAATATTAAAACTATAAAATGTGCAGACCAGTAAAACCTAGATTGAGATCAATATATTGCTCAGTTTAATACTTACTAAGCATTCTTTTTACAAATCTAATCCTCAGAAATGGAAAGATGGACAAATAAAGTTTTATTGACGCTCATTCTCTGTACATTGCCGGTAGCTGCAGCGGTCAATGCAACAAACCCAGGAGTATCTCTCTGGCCTTGTGTCAGCACACTTGAAGAGAAGTACAGGAGTAGAAGCTAGGAGGTGAGAACTGGTTCATGTAAGAAATGAGTGGCAATGAGAGAGTACCCTGCAGAGCCGCAAATTAGAGCTGACGTGTCCCATCTGGACCATCTTGATTAAAATTCCTCGAAACTCAGCCTTCAGTGCTACTGAAAGGCAGTCACCCCTAAGCAACTTTCAAAAGGTGGTTCATTCTTTTATTCCCATTGGGGTTTTAAATGTGTGTGGTGTGCACCATGTGGAAGGACAGATGAGTAGTGCAACTACTGTGGCAAAATGGATTCCTGCAGATGTCACATTGTGTGACTCATTCTTGTAAGCATCTAAGAAAATTAAAATGTCCACAGCCTCCAAACACTGAAATTGTATTTTGCGGCCTGTGTGATTTATGTGTGCGTGTCTACTTGTGAGACAGGTACATAAAACTGTTTTTCCCACTCCAACAAGACCCATGTGATTTAATTCCCCCACTGCTGCATTCATCCTGTTTTGTTCTATAGATGTACTTGACATTTAGCAGCTAACAATAGCTAACTGAAGTTGACGGTGTGAAGTACAGCTGACAATTGTAAATCGATTTGTTCAAACGCCTCTCACACTGGAAGCAAACCCCACTCCTGGTGGTCCTGAGTGCTTGATGGCCGAGCACAGCCACTTCACTTTGCATCGCTTCACTCTACAAAGGTCATGGCTTGTGGGCGTTTTTTTGGGTGTTTATGGGACAATATTAGATTGTAGCTAAATCATTTGCAAAAAGTGTGGAGAGCTGTAACCCTGAATCTATATCTATGAATGTGCACTTGTAAGAGAGAAAAGAACTAAGATTGTTTTAGCGTACTGCAGAATATGTAAATATGTCCTTTCCACATCTCTAGAACTATTTTTTTGCAGCCAGGGACCAGCAAGCCTGGCGGTGCGCCATACGGCCTACGCCTGTACCTGTGGGTGGTGGGCCCACAGGGCAGTGTCTCCATATTGTCTCTCTGGACTGAGCTTGACTGAACTCTAATGGAAACAGGTCTGGCCACCAGATGCTGGCAGGTAAGCTCTCCTCCCAGTCCTTTCTCCCTGCTCTGGGTGAGAAAACTTCAAACCAATAACTTTTGGACAGTCTCTGCTCGAAGGTATTCAGGGTATTGTTTTCTGTTGAACACGCAAGTTCAAATCCTCCCAACACAAAAAAACTACTGGGTCAAAATTGACCCAATGTCAGCTTAGCACCAACGTGCTTTGAACAGGCGTTTTAGTCATTATATTACTAGTGAGTGTTTTACCCACACTAAAATATGGCATGAACAATTTATAATATATCTACTGTTAATAGTATGTATCCTTTGCAGTTTTGAGTGTCACATGCACATTGTTTGGTACAACTAACAATTTAATTGTGACTGTTTTAGGGTAAAAAAAAAAATCCAAACTCCATTCAGAAAACAAGCATTTTAAAAGTTGTTTGTTTGTCGTCTTGCAGACAGACCTGACAGAGCATGAATTCAGACTTTTTACAAATCACCATCACAATGTAGTTATTTCAGCATCTTTTGATCAATTTATTGTAATTAAATCACAGCAAAATCTGTTTATTTTGGGATCATACCGCTGTAGTAAGTGGAGTCCGCTAAGCTAATGTCAACAAACGACCGGCACACACCACAACACAGACTCACAACTCGACACAGGCAACACATCTTATTTATAATATTCTGTCTAGTTCACTCACCGTTAGCATTTTCATCCAGCTAATGTAGCTCTGCTGACGTTGCTGAGCCTCTCGGTGAAAGCTAGACAAACAGCATAAGCTGGCTAGCAAACTATCAACATTTTTTTAACAACTTTATTGAAAAGCATGCTACTATACCAACATGATGCCTGTCAATCACGTTCAGTCTCGTGTATGTCACGCCACCGTTTTGGCCAGCGCTGCCTCGCGCGTATGGAGTGTGAGCACACGTGCGAGCGCGAGCAACAGGATGCCGACTTAACGGCCACTGGTGTCATTGTTAACAAGCATTTCCTGTTACATAATGTTACATACAGAACCTTTAAGTGGCAAATAAAGACATGCGAATTGGTGCAGCGTCATAAGTGGCAAAAATGAGTCACCCATAGAGTCAGATTAAGGAGTTCAGACATTCAGAAGGAGCTCAAAGTAGAACTGCCTATAGGGCTGCATACTATCTGACAACAATTTCTGCCAGTTCTTTAGCTTATAAATGTCCGTGGGCCATGGTTGGAATGAGGGTATGCCACTCCTACCAAGGTAGTCTGCCTGGAAAGCTCAACTCAGGGAAAAAAGTTTACCGAAGTGAGCGGAAACCTGGTCCCTCTGCCCTGTCCATCCCCAAACTTTTTTCTTCTCTAGTCTGTGGTTGATCTCCTCAGCAGGACCATGATTAGTTTGCTCATTTGCAATATTAACTCTTTTAATATTTCCTCATCATCTTGTAACCTCCCATCTTATCATAGGAACATGGTTATTTGTTTCTAATAATGAATTAAGTCTTCAACTCACGCTCAAAGGAGACTTCACTCTATGGTGAAGCTTGTTTCCTCCTTATCTCAGACAGTTATCAATATTCCTCTCACATCAGCCACCCACCCACAAGTGAATATCCATTATCTAGATGGAGCCCAGGGACCGACTCCATCAGAGGGTCACAGCATTGTTCATGCAACCAAACTGTCAGCATAGAAAGCCATTCAGCCACGTAGGAAAAGAGAACAACCAGAAACTTCCTGAAATTTTCCAGCACCGAGGTTAAGCAATTAGTAACATAATCATTGTTTAACAGAGCTAAAGCTATTGTTTCAACTCAAAAAGCGAAACCTTTACAGAGTAATGGAAGAACTGACAGACTTTGACAGCTAAATGTGAGTTTTCAGTCTATTTGAAGATGAAGCTGTGCATATCTGTTCAAACACAGACTGAGAAATTGTAGCACATGCTGAAATGTGTTTGTGTTCACACGCCTTTGTGATCAAGTGAGGCAGAGCTTCCCCAAGCCTGTTATTGTGTATCAACATACACTGTGTACACTTAAAATTAGCACCTCTTGATGCAGATATTCTCTTTAATAGCTCTCAGCGACAAGTACCTATCAGAAAGATATTGTGATAAATGATGAAATGCTATATAAAATAGACTTGGGTTGTCAGGCTCATATCTACTCTGTCAAACTTCCATCAGTCTGTGCTGTATTTTATGATGCTCTCCATCAGGCTCAGCTAGACAGATCCTAATCGATTCCTAGTATCTGAGACCTGACCCCCGGGCCCAATCTGGGCTGGGTCCAACCTATACTTAGATTACTTTCACACCAATTTGGTGCTGGTGAGTTTTCCCCATTTAGTTTGGTTTGTTTAGGCTCGTATAGAGACTGCCAATCAAACTCTAGTCTAGACTTCCTGAGAAGGAGGGACTTTTATTTTTTTACTTTTTTTTTTTATTGAAAATTGTGAACATACAGACATTCAGCAGATCATGGACATTCCTATACAACCAAAGATATCAGTGTGCAAAAAGTAGATATCAATAAAATGAACAATGGAAAAGTACTAAATCAAACCAAACATAAAAAAATAAGGTATCCAAACATAGTAAATAATCAATAACATCAATAAAGTCAACATACCTTAATCAGGGACTATAGCAAACAATTCTTTATAATGTAACAATGTGCATTCACTTTTTTTGTTTATCATAAGGGATAATGTATCTATGTACAAATTGAATTCAACCAAGTCAACTCAGTCCACTCTTGTGCAGGAGAAATGACATGTATTGCTACACTTTTTGACTGCAACTGCTCTTTAATTTGTTAGATAATTAGACCCAATCACCATGCTGGCACCATGCTGCTGCTCTCAGCGCATAAATTGAAAATTAATTTATGCACTGTAAGTCCAGGTAGCTTTTCCACAGGTGTTTTTCAGATCGGGTCTAAGAGTTTGGACTTCTACTCAGCTGTCTTTTATCAGTTTTAGCTTTATTTTGTAAGCTTCTGCTATACTTCCGCTCTGTGCTTTGTGCTTATTGCTGACATTAGCATGCTCTATATACTGTATATAGTAGTAGTATATAGTAGTGAGCATGTTACTATGTTAAAATGCTTGTACCAACTTTGTGGGGACTGTGAAAGTAAATGTCATGGCAATCTGTCCACTTGATACTAAACAAGTGGAAAGTTCAGGTTAGGTTTCACCAGAAAAATAATGGATTAGCTTTTGCGTAACATTAAATTTCTCAAGATATCTGGACCCAAGTGTTGGAAAGACAGACCAACAGATCAACCAACATTTCTAGCCTCAGGCCTCACCAGTAGCACTGCACAAATTTGATCAGTACAGCACAGTGAACCATACACATTCTCAATATGTGGTCCTATACCAGGTCATATCTGGAATTGATCAGATGTTTGTGTTCCTTGGGATGTAATTCAATCAAACATCTAGGGAATTAAATAGTGGTGAGATTGAATTCATCTTATGCTGGGAGGCTCATTAACGGTCCCTGGTGACCCCTGGATGGCAGTGTGTGAACCACAGGAGTAAACCATGTCACTAGTTGTTTTAATCAAAGTACTGAGTGGCTACCAGTAGGACACTGATTATGCTGGGCAACACCAAAATAAGATCATACATAGTTTTACGCATATAAATGATGATCATGACAATGAGTAAAACTCATGTGAAAGCAGTTGTATAATGTCTCCTGTGGCTCTGAAGGGGGCTTTCTGAAAAAACCTTGGGCTGTAGACTACAGTTAGATAACACAAAGCCTGTGTTACAAACTGGTGGTGTGGTGCTTGAAAGAAGTGGGCATTTACCAGGAAGGGAGCGTCTAACAAAAGATGCTATTATACTGTATTATGGAATGGTAGGATCCAGGGTTGTTGGAGCTTGACCCATGTTGGAGACTAAAAAGCCAGGATATCTCAGCTTAGGTATGCACAAGTCTCAGACTAAAAACTTACTAAATAAAACAAAAAATGTCTGTGTTGAAATTAAGTCATAATACCAAAAGATATTTACCAAAACATTTAATTTACCTTCACTGTTGGAAACATGTCCCAAACATCATGACCTTGCCTTTAGTGTCAGTATTTCTCAGTGCAATTACTCTTTAGGCCAAATAATGACATATCTTTGGTTTTGTTGAAGCCCACTTGCAATAACATATTTGTAATACTGGACAACTACACAAACAATTTGTATCCTGTAACCACATAATGTGGTTAATACTTTCACATAAATTGCTCCTCATGAATTTACATGTATTTCATACAGAAGATATGTTATCTAAGATAAAGGCCACATTCAGTGCAGCTGCCACTTTTTGTTCCAATTCAAGCACTGTAGGCAACCTCTTGTGTTGCTGTAAATAAGACCATCCTCATTTGGGTTATTCTGGGAGGCAATGACAAAACAACTTGTGTCTTATTTTTACACAGCAGGTGTTGCATGTGGACATAGAGGGAGATCTTGTTTCAGCTCATATCTGTCACTGCCATCAGGTTCTCATGCTGGAAAATAAACTGCACAAGCTCCTGTTGTGAAATATCTGGTGAGCATGTTATAACCACAAAGAAAATCAATATGTGGTAGCCCCATTTAAATTATCGCTGCATCTTTAATTTAAAATGAATGAAAACATGGTAGTGTACTTTGTGAGTTTCTTTGCATCAAGTCTTGTAGAGTTGGTAAGAGGCTAACAATTCCAAGCCTTGCCAAAAGGGATGTAGGCTTGAAGGCCCTAGCTGACCCAGAGGCAGACTGGAGGGTAGCGGGCCAAAGGCTTTCTCAACTGCACAGCGCCTCAGTCTCTCAGCTGTCCAGGGACTCGGCATTACAGCTGCCCAGTGCTTCAGCCTCCCACCTGCCCAGCACCAAACAGCCTCTGCTGCAGCCAAGTCTGCTTTCTATTCAATTTCAATTCAATTTTATTTATATAGCGCCAAATCACAACAAAAGTCATCTCATGACACTTTACATATAGAGCAGGTCTAGACCGTACTCTTAATAATGTATTTACAGAGACCCAACAATTCCCACCATGAGCAAGCACTTGGCGACAGTGGCAAGGAAAAACTTCCTTTTAAGAGGCAGAAACCTCGAGCAGAACCGGGCTCTAGGTGGGCGGCCATCTGCCTTGACCGGTTGGGTTGAGAGAGAGAGACAGAGAGAGNGTGCCGCAGCATTCTGGATCAGCTGGAGAGTCTTTAGAGACTTATTGGAGCAGCCTGATAATAAGGAATTGCAATAATCCAGCCTAGAAGTAACAAAGGCATGGACTAGTTTTTCCGCGTCTTTTTGACACAGGATGTGTCTAATTTTTGCAATGTTACGTAGATGAAAAAAGGCAGTCCTTGAAATTTGTTTTGTATGGGAGTTAAAAGACATATCCTGATCAAAGATTACTCCAAGATTCTTTATGGTGGCGCTGGATGCCAGGGCAATGCCATCTAGGGTGACTATATCTTCAGATAATGCATCTCTGAGATGTTTGGGCCCAAGTACAATAACTTCAGTTTTGTCTGAGTTTAACAGCAGAAAATTGCAGGTCATCCAGGTTTTTATGTCTTTAAGACATGCTTGAAGTTTGGCTAACTGATTGGTTTCATCAGGTTTGATCGATAGATATAATTGGGTATCGTCCGCATAACAATGAAAGTTTATGGAGTGTTTCCTAATAATATTACCTAAAGGAAGCATATATAAAGTGGACAGAATTGGTCCGAGCACAGAACCTTGTGGAACTCCGTGACTAACTATGGCAGGCATAGTTGTCTTCCTCCATCAACGCCCAACCAGATCATCAGTCAACCACCTCCACCAACACCCAGCCACATCATCAGTCCCCTGTCTCAACTGTCAACTTATTGCCTGTCATGAGCCAAAGCTGCTGGCCACCACTGAAGACTCCCCTGCACTCCAGTCGCCTGCCCTCTGCCCTGCATTCCAGTTGCCGGCCATCTGCCCTACACTCCAGCGTTCTTCTTGTCCAGCACTCTGCCCCAAAACTACAGCCGGATTTTCTGTTTTTTGCCATTTTTCCCAACCTCCAGACTGCGGGCACCTCTTCAGAGCAGCTCCCTCTTGCCGGCTCAGGGGAGGCTGGCAGTGGAATAGCCAGTTGAGGGAAGGCAAGCAGTGGGTTATCCAGCTAAGGAGAGGCAAGCAGTGGCAAGCCAGCTCAGAAGAGACAGGTGGTGGGCAAGCTGGCTGTAGAAAGACAGGCAAAAGGCTAATTAACCGGCTTCGCTGCAGCCAAATCTGCTTTCTGTTGGCTTCCTCCATCAGCGCCCAACCAGACCATCAGTCAACCACCTCCACCGACACCCAGCCACATCATCAGTCCCCTGTCTCAGCTGTCCACTTATCGCCTGTCATGAGCCAAAGCCATTGGCCACCACTGATGACTCCCCTGCACTCCAATCGCCTGTCCTTTGCCCTGCATTCCAGATGCCTGAACTGGCTATTCTGCCACCAGTTGTCGGCCATCTGCCCTGCACTCCAGCGTTCTGCCTGTCCAGCACTCTGCCCCAAAACTTAAGCCAGATTGTCTGTTTTTGGCCATTTTTCCCAACCTTCAGACTCCTGGCTCCTCTTCAGAGCGGCTCCCTCTAGCCAGCTCAGGGGAGGCTGGTGACGGAATACCCTGTTGAGGGGAGGCAGGCAGTGGGCAAGCCGGCTCAGAAGAGACAGTTGGTGGGCAAGGTGGCAGTATAGAGACAGGTGACAGGTGACAGGCTAACTAACTGAGGTGAAGGCGGGAGGTTAGCCAGCCCGGGATTGTCAGACTCAGGGGAAGCCAGAGGCTCGCAGGCGTGAGGGTAGCTGACTGGAAGTAAGGGTACCACATGTATCACTTTAACATCAATAAGTTATTACCACATTAATTGCCAGACAGTGTAATTACAGTAAAATTAATTACCTCCCTCCCTCATTTGACAATGTCTTATATTAAATTACATACAAGGCAAGTATTGCAGTTCACTAAAATCCAGAAATTGGTTTATCTTCTGTGAGCATTTCCACGGAAGATCAAAAGATCCTGGTGCTTATTTTCTGTTCACAATAGTTAATATTTTAACAATTCTATTTTTTATTTAGCATCTTCTAGGCTATTTTAATTGAAATATAAATTGAACGTTTAGGATCCCTGTTTACACCAGGGATTTTCTAATACAAGTTGCTAATATATTAACATTTGGCACTGTGTTGCTTTGACTCAGTCGTCTCTTCCAACAAATCATCTGCTTTGGATTCATTCCATGCACAAAATCAACTTATGCTCTAATATATTCATGCATCTCAGAGTGCCATTTGCTGCTGGATGCCTCATGAAAGTTAGAGGAGTGTCCACAGTGACCAACTACGCAATCCAGCTGATTGTACTGACAGTCTCTCTGGACTGACGTCCTATTTGTCCACATCTCCCCACATATCTGCATATCTCTGTACCCCAACTTTAATGGCACCCTGCTCTTTTTACCTCCTACGTCTTACTTCTCCATCCTCCTCCTGCGTGGTAACTCTCTCCCATGGTTCCAACAGCTCCATCACCTCTCTCTCTCCAGCTTTCTCTCCTCACCTCCCCCTTCCGTCTGTTAATTGGATGAGCTGCCACAGTTGTGAGGATGATTAAATTCCGGTCCAGAGTGGCTCTGTGACCACGAAGCCCCCACGTAGAGATAAGTAATGAATATTAGTGTAAACCTATCTACATTCACTTCACCTGCACAGGAAGTTCAACAGGACCTCTTCACTTTATGTGTCCCACAACCAGGCATGTTGGAATTTAGAAAAAGAAATATAAAACACGTTCATGGTTTGAACTCAATGATCTTGGCTCTTAATTCTTAATATACAAATAAAAATATACAGAATACCAAGGTCAAATAGAGCCAGTCAATGAGATGCCTCCTTCAAAAATACTCCTGTTGACATACATTTGTATTACATCTTGGATTAACTGAAGATGAATAACACTTGCCATAGAAGGCAGACTGAAATCCATTCCCACCCCAGGGAAAACATTTGCATTTGCCAATAGCACATGGGTAAATAAAATGAACTTATTGTTAATGGAATAAAGGCACTTGAGCAAATCAAGCACTCCTTGAGGTGCGTGGCCACTGAACTTGGTGAGGCAGTGTAGTCCTCTATTCATGCTGAACATCCTACTCTTGAAAAAAACATCTTTTCTAATGGAAATCAGCTGCACCCTCAGGTCACACGCCCCTTCTCCCTTCAGGCTTTGATATGAGAGCTTTGTATGTAGTGTTTTCTTTGAGCTGTAGGTATAGGCTATGTAACAAAATATGTGGGGCATTGGGTGTAAGGTGTCGCCAAAGTCAAAATAAAAACGACACAATTACAATGAATATTAATAAAATAAAAAAATATAGATTTACAGACCTTGATGCAGTTAAGCCTAAAAGCTGCGTAAAACCAAGTGCGTCATCACAGACTTGCGTGACTGTTAGTACGTGAGTGTAGTTTCAAGCTTTCCGCCTCACATTCAAGTCATATCTGCTTTTAAGATGTCAATAGAACTAGAAAATACTGTTTGCTCTAGGCCTTCAGATGATAAGGAGCAACTGTTTGCAGGAAAAGTAATTGAAATCACTTTATGAATCCCTGATTTATACCCCAAATATATTTATATATTTACTTTGCTGTGAAATATGAGCTCAAATTAATTGCCAATGAAGCGTTACGCAAGAATACAAACGTGAATACAAAATAGACACCTGAATATATTTTCCAGGTGTGCAAGATCTCTTCCAAGTAAAGAATAATAACTTATAGGCTACATATGGCCCATTCACTATGAGGCTACTCCATGGAGCTTTATGATGTGATAAATTATTAGACCATTATTAGACTGACGCTCTTATTAGTCGGAATGCCCAGTGACAGTAGGTTATAGTGTCACAGTGACTTTCTTAATATGTATGATACAATCAGACTACATTAAGGTGCAGGATGCCCAGTGACGCACATCATTTACAGTTCGTGATATCAAAAGTGCTTTGGCCGGTAACTGTAACTCAGTCATTTGAAGAATTACTACACTAGTGTCCTCGTGACTGGGCGCCAGTAATCTCACTGCTGTAATGGCGTTACTAAGCATCACTGCCGGGGCTGCTATATAGGAGCGCGTGCAAGGCTCTGTGGACAGGAGGACGCACGAGACCGGAGAAGTTGCTGCAGAAGCTGAGCGCGCCGAGAGCTTTGGAGACAGTGGCCGGAGCCCGGCACAGCGTTTTTACGCACGCACGCACTATGGACTACTGCTGAGCTGTGAGGGAAGAAGCAGTGCGCGCACCGTTCAGCTGCTGCTCGTGCCTCAGACCTTTCTAATTTCGTTTTTTTTTTTTTGGTTTTAGAAGTTGATTATCGACGATTATTTGAATATAACAGTGAGTCTAACTGAATCTGATTGCGTCGAAAAACAGGTTTGGCATCATGAAGTTACTGCTTTTGCCAGTTTTAATGGCTTTTTTTGCCGTCGCCCAAGTTTTTTGCGAGGAAAACGACCCAAAAGAAGAGGCTGACTACTGGACGAGCAGTAATCAAATCCAGGTACTCTACAGCAGGGGTTTATTTAGATCCTCTCTTCTTTAAGCATTCATAAATGCCACTAGTGTGAAGAAAAAAAACGGTAGGGAGTATGAGGCCACTTGTTTCTTCTATTCTGGATGAAAGCTGCATAAACCTGAACCTGCTACTGTAAGTTTGTTTAACCCAAATATGAAGGAGCTCCAATGTAAGTTGTGCCATAAAGTGTTTATTTTTTAGCTTTTTTCTAACTTGGGGATGTCAGTTTACCAAGATATGGTTAATCCTAGAATGATACTATTAAAACCTACCCACACCTTATAACTGCTGTGCATTTCTGTAGATAAAGTTGAGCAATAATGATGAGATAATGGGAATGAAGTATTAGATGTGTGGGTTATAAAATCAGCTTGTTAGAAACATGCAGATGTTTTCTGTCAGGATTTTTTAAGGATGTGGTCTGTTGGAGTTTTGTCATTTTTTCTCTCTGTTAGCCACAATTTTGAATAGAACATGATTAATTAGTACTAATTCATTAGACTTAAGACCAGACTACTAACATATGCACAGTGTCACACTCTTCCACCATCATGAACTGCTCTGACTGAAAAAATGTCCACCCTGCAAGTGAATCGGTTTCAGTTTCAACCTTCTGCTCTTCAAGGCTGCATTTCCCAAAACTAGACACAAACCTACCAGTGTGACATAATTCCAGCTGTCCTCGGTGCAGCTTCGTTAATTCTCCTAAATAAGTGTCAATCTAGAGATACACAGGATATAGCAAATGCTAATTCATAAGTAGGCTATCAATTCAATATAATACACTGGATTCTAGAACATTCTGGGAACGAGTTGTATCAGAGACAGGTGAAACAATCTCATCCTGCTTAGAGAAAATAAGATTTTAAGATTCAGTAGCACCCAACATGAAGATGGAGACTGTTGCAGTGCTCAGAGCATCCAGCCAGTAGGAAATTAGATAAACCCCCAAGTGCACAGTACAGTAGGAGCTGAAGCCTAAATGATCTCCATTGACATGAAATGCACGTCCTGTGTTTGACATTGCGAGTTGGAAACGTGCCAAGCTGCTTGCCAATAGCCTAAACTGTTGGCAGGGGCCATACTGCAGATGAATGAGCCCACAATAAATCATTACAACTTAGTGTGCAAGACATTAGTGGCCCCCAGGTCCACATTTCAGTCAGACTAATGCGTATTGTAGGAATATATCCTGAGATGGAAATAGAAACACTTAATGAAAGTTAAAAATTCAAGCCTTATATGGATTATTACTCTGTGTAGCTCATGTGTGTAGGAGGGAGGTGGGCGGATGGGGGGTTCAAATAATACACCTATGTGGAAATATTATACCCTGATATAATATACAAAAAATGTCACAATAAGATGCACTTAGGAACAGTAACAGTTTCGATGACTTAAATTTAATAAGAACTAACTGACCAGATCTGCTCTATTTTGTCCCCAAAGTGTCTTTATAAAGAGATTTCAATATTTCGGTGGCAAATGACAATAGATACACGGACTATACGACAATACTTCTTGTCAGCCTGGGGCTCTGTGAACACTCATTGAGATTTTCCTCCCTCAGGACGGCTGGCTTTCCAACGACCCATTCAGAGAAATCCTCCTGAGGATGACAAGAAAGCCGCGGCCGCATCAGTTCATCGGCCTGATGGGGAAACGCTCCATGGGTAAGAGCTCATTCTCATGACCATACAGTTTTTGTCTCCCTTTGTGCGCCTGTTTTTAAACTGTGTCATTTCTTTCCTTCCGCAGCAAATGCACAGATCACCCGCAAAAGTAAGTATCACGTCACATTCACTTGTTAATTCATTTTCCTCCAAAGTCAGAAGGGTGTACTCCCTAATCCCTGAGCTTCGATAGTGTCCGTGCATCTGCTTGCATGTCTATCAAAATTTGCACAATCAGGATGAAATGATTTAAATTTACTGGAACAAAGGAGTGGAGTTCCAACTGCTGACTCAGTATCATCATTAATTAGGTGAGTCTCACCACCCCAGCCTACAGGAAACACTTCAGTGTATTACCTCATTTAGGATCATTTTTGGCTTGCTCTGTAATTGCTGTCCAGTAAAAAAAACACCTGTCTCAGTTTTCAGATAAACTGAAGGATTCAAAGGGGCTTTTATGGGTTCATGAAATTCTCTTGTGCAGGACCTTTGCCAGCATTTAGAAATACTGAGGCCATGAGTCCCCCCTAGTACCCTCCTCATCTCCCAGTCACCAAAAAGATCATCTCTAAAATGTTTTCCATTTTTGTTTTTTTTGTTTTTTGTTGGCCTATAAGTCATCATATTTAAACATACGAAGACATATGAAAATGCTGGAATCAGCCTAAAAATACCCTCCATTTTTAAGTTTTTAATTGTAACTGTAATCTCCCCCAAGGATACTAAAACTCCCAAATTTCAAGAAAGAATACGGAGAACATGAGGCCAGTGTCCTCCACCCCTGCTTCTGTCGTCTTAGGCTTAAAATAAACCCTCTGTAAACCCACTGCATTATCTAAAATGCTTCGTCACAAAGGATAAAACAATACTGACAATGACGCTTTGCTGTTCATTATAATACTACAACTATAAGACCAAATTTAAACTCAGTCCCACTTAAAGTGGAACGGGCGAGCCATTTGGTTTCAGATGCTCAGTTCCAAAAAGACAGAATAGTGTGAGTACAATGGGGAAAAGCAAATCCTCTCATATTTCGCCCACAATATTATTAATTAAGTTGAATATGTATTTTTATGTCAGTGGCTGAGGAAGAGTGGGCAAATTTGAGGGAGCACATTATTTCACAGGGTTTAATTAATTGACAACAACCAAGGATTATTGAACGTCACCGTTTTTTTGCTTTTCTTTTGACACTGGACACCATTAATTTGTGAGAAAGGCAGGTGGTCCAGAGCAGACGTCTGTGTGTGGCAAAAAGGAACGAGATAAGGAGCGCGGAGGAAAAAGGAATGAGGAGGAGGGGATTTTCCCTTTTCTCTGTCAGGGGTGTTTTGTCTAAATTAGTCACCCACTCAGTGATTCAACACAGCGCAGCATAAGTAAGCATACATCTAATTTATTCCTCTTATGCAGGCATAACTATAAGTCACTCATCATTAGGGAGAGGGAGAGTGCTGGGATCGATGCCCCAAGGACATCTGAGAGTTAAATTGGATTGTTTACGCTCGTGATGGATAGAGGCAGCTACGCATTTCACCCTTCACTTATAACGAGGACGCCCTCCACCTTTACAGTCTCACACAATTTCCTTACATAAAGGGAGAAATCAGTCAAGGGACAGAAAGAGTGAGACGCAAGAGTGAGACGTGGCAAGACGATATTTGGTCATTTCTCCGGGAGTTCTGAGCGACAAGGGCACGTTTTATATATTTACCGTTAACTCTCATCAGTCTAATGCAGATATTGATGTTTGCGATGTAAGATATTCCCTCAGGGCTCTCTATAGTTTTATAGCACCCCAATCCAAAACCCCTCCCGCCCCCCTCATGATCATATTACAGTCCATTACTGTGATTGACAGGGGCCCCAGTCAGTCGGTGATGCAACTGTCTGTCACATTTACACCACTGCAAACCTGACCAGACCCAGTGTCTCACTAGAGCTCCGTTTGGGTCTGAACAAACCTGGTCTGGTTTCACAGAAGTCCACGAGAGTCCACGTTTTGCAAATAGGGCCGTAGCTACCACTGAAGACAGGGAATCCTGAGGAAGACTTTACATTCTTCAGCCACACACAATACAATACACATGGTTGGTTTTGAAGGCTGACGCTAATATGTTTTATAGTCCCCGAGGGGACGCAAGATTAATCGGAGGGGTTGCAACATGGTTAACAGGGCAGGAGAGCAGAAAACATATTTGTGTTACACAAAAGCAGGTTTATTTTTTCAGACTTTAGTTCTGTCTACTTTTTTTCCTCTCTAGGCCTCAAATTAACAAAGGATAATCACTCGTTGGTTAAAGTGGTCACCACCTGCAGACACACAAAAACAGGCAAAAAGAGGTTCAGAAGCACTGGACTGAATGTTTTTAACAGAATATTCATTTATATTGTTTGTATTTCTGCATCAGAATGACCCCCTGTCAGTGTGGAGACGACATTTAGACCAATAAGCTTTAACAGAAAATATAACTGAACAGTTAAATGAAGGAATGAGAAATAAATAAAAATAAAATCAATTATATTTATAAAAATCAATTAATAAAATCAAATATAAAAGATCAAAGATTTTCACATTCTTTTATACAGTAGCTTTTCTCAGAGGGGGTTGGAGTTACACAGGGGGGATTTTAACTTTTGACCTCAGTGTTTCTAAAATTCTGGTTCCAGCCCTGGTTACAGTTCGCTAAATGATACTTATGCTGTTTAGATGCTAAACAAACTGCTCTAAGACGACTGTTTCAAATCAAAATATCTTTTCTTTGAAGGACATAAAGTCAACTCTTTTGTTGGACTGATGGGAAAAAGGAGCCAAGAGAAGCCAGGTAAGTTCAGTTCAAGTGAAGCCACACCTCATAGTTCTTACTTCACTATTATTATTATTTATAACAATAATAAAAGGACTAGCCGGGGCAAAGTGTGTGCTAAAGCTAATAAGCTTTCTCCCTCTGCAGAGTCCTATGAGTGGAGCACAATACAGACGTACGAGAGGCGTCGCTAAACAGTCATCTCTTCACCTGCCTGCTTCTTATCTAGCCATTCCTCATCCATGGGAGGGGTACCCAACGCTGGTTTTGTTTTCTCCAAACTGTGTGTAGCTGTTAGTCGAATAAAATCATTCTGTTTCCACATTGTAGTGATGTAGCAGTGCTGTACCTGTGCCGGTTTCATTTGTGTAGATTAGGGCGAGAGGAGGGGAAATGGTGTCATTATCAATGTTGGTGTTTTCGACCATCTGCCAAGCTACAAAGACTAAATGTTGTTGTGGACCATCAAAGCAAGGCTGTACCCCAGGGTACGCTGAAAATTGCACTGCCAAAGCCACTGTATAGTGCCTCATAACTGTTTAATTGCAACTGATTGTTCTAGAAGTACAACACACTGGGACAGGTTCTCATTTTGGCTTTCAAGTGACTTTAGAAGAGCCGTCGTGTTCTCCACCTGGACATGGTGTGATATGACAGGATACCTGTGTGTTATAGTGGTTTAACAAATATTAAAATTATTTTCTTTACTGGTTCAACTTCAGCTTGCAAGTCGTGAATTCCTTGTTATACTTAAAAAACCTGTTGGTGTTTGGAGCATCTGAAAAGGTGAGGTAACGGCACACCCTGGTGAACAACAGAGGTACTGCACGATGCACAAAATGATGTCACATTTCAGTGCCAGAGCTAAATTTATTTTAGCAGCAATTAATATGTAACAGCAACAGTAAGTAGAAAGCAAGTCACACAGATAGTGAGAATGTTAGGAGGTGGAGAAAATTACAGCACTAAAAATATATAATCCAGTACATCAGCCTTGCAGTGCATTCTTTTCAGGACTACGAAGGTAGCAATGTTTTATTTTTCCTGAGTGTCAAAATTCCATGCAGTATCCAATGGTTGTTGAATTATAGTATATTGTCAGGCATTATTTAGTCCATTTCCTATACTCTCATATCTCAACACTCGAACTAGGGGTGGGTGATATGGATACACTATAGAACATTCTCTGGATATTAAATGTAGTTTGTTGACAGATCACGTTACTTCACCTCACATTGAATTTCTTCCTGTATATATCATATCGCCCAACCCCAACTTCAACATTATGTGACACACACACTTGCTACAAGTGTCTGTTTGCATAGCCAGTCCTAACCCCAGACCTTATTCCCAGTGAAAAAAACTGCAGAAATGGCATTAATCAGTGTGAAATGCGATGCCAGAGTAACCGACAATGTTCATGAGTCACCTCCACCCATGAGAAACTGGAAAGATGTCCTTCACACAAATTGCATAATATACTAGTCAACAAGCTGGAGCATCAGCCTTTTTGGTGTTCGCAGCTCTAAATAATCTGTTAGATGTTAAACCCTAAACCAACATGGAAACATACAAGATAATATTGAGATCCTTTTCCAAACAGCCATTTAATGCAGACAGGTTGAATGGTCAGCATGAAGTCAAGTGGCAGTCTGAAGCTATTAAAATATATTTATCATCATGTCTATAGTCATTTATGAGGCCACAGTGTCCAAGAAGTGCCAGCAGGAAAACGCTGCTGACCTTAGTTCCGTTCAATTACAGTATAAAGACTGTAAGTCTCCAAAGAAAACACCACACTCCCCTACAGCAGGTCAGTCCTGATGTGACTGATGTGGCATTTTGTGACATATTTTTGGATTCAAGATGTTCATATGGTAGCAGATAATCATTTTTGTGCCCTTGAAAATAAAAAAATAAAAATAAAAATAAACAGCTCTTGACACAACAGAAAAGCTGGTCTAACAGCATGTAACCCATCTTGGTAGGACGCTAAAGCACAGACTCATGCAGCTCAGAAGGTTTTAGCTGGGGGCAGCAATCTCTGCAGCTCACTGTAAAATGGCTGACAATAAAAAATATTAAATTAGTAAAAAAAACAAACCAAAAAAACCCGGCTAAAACATAAAAAAAACACAAGTATGGTTCTTTAACTACAATGCAGTTATGAACCTGACACATCAGTAAGTATTCACTCGTCTTTGTCAGACTTTGATGGCGTTTGTCAGATTTAACTGGAGGAACCGGAGGTCCAGTAAGCCATAATGATATTTGAACGTGTCTAAACTCTCAACACGTTCTCACTCCCAACTCGTCACATATGGACGCTTGGGTTAGGCACATTGAAAAATGAAAAGGGGTACCCGGTGGTTAAAACGGAGACTGGAGTGAAGATGGGAGTGCAGTCTGTTTACAATAAGTCCTGCTGTAGAAAACACCCTCTCTGATGGCACAGACATTGCGGGCACACACAAGTATGCCCTTGCTAATTTTGCCAGTCAGGATATTGATGTGGAGGGATGTGCACTTGTCCTGGCAGTACTTGTTTAGTTCAGTAGTTGCGCCTGTTGTTTCCCGTTTTCACGTTTTGTTTCACGTTTTACCGGCACGTTAGTACCAGGCGCCGGTAAAAACAAGGGAAAACATATTTTTGAAGATAAAACGATAGTCGCACAAACTATTCTATTTTTTATAATAGAACGACTATTCGAAAATTTGAAAATCATGACACATCCCTAGTTTGGTTGTGCTTTTCTAAGTATTAGCTGTACTTGACAGCGTTGACAGGCATGTGCGTGGCCAGAGGTACGTACTCCACCTGCACTTCTACAAGCAGCGGTGGAAAATAAATAACTGGAACTCCCTAAACAGTAGGTCTGACAAATACTGCTAAATCTAAGGCTGACAAACTCCATCACGGTGTGACAATCTTCACATAAGGTTAGACAAGCTCAGTGTAAGTTCAATTTAATCTGAGTTTACAAAGTAAAGCTAAGCATGACACAATTAGGATGTTCTAAGAAGGCCAACGGCTTGCTGACTGACAGACACAGGCACACAGCTGCTCATTGATCTTTATCAGGTTTGTAGATCGACAGGGTCCGGGCTGATGGGTCGGTGGCGTTGATCCAGCGTGGCATCCAATAATGGGAGATCCACTTGGCTCGGTCTGGGTAGTGCTTCTCAAACACCTGTCTGAAGTAGTAGGCCTCCTTGGTGGGTGGAGGGTTGTGAGGGAACGTCTTATGAGCCTTCTCCATCTGGTCATCATTCACCTGAGAGAAGATACAGGGCTGGTCAGAGCCTGTGGGACTGTACAGGTGTTTTTGTGTTTCTTCAAATATATTGGAAAACATGCAGAGAATTATTATTAGGTGTTGGACATAAAAAAAACATTTAGTTTCATTTGCAAGCTGTGTCCTTTGATAAATGGAAAATTATCGAGTATGCAAGCAGAGACACTTTAGGTACTGCGCTAACTGACAGGCTAAATCTAACTCTGCCCCAACAGGTCCCTTGACCAAGTGCACGTTCAGGCACCAGCAGGTTGTAGGCAGAGGTGTCCCACACCTCTACGATGCCACAGTACACTTGACCCACACTTGGTGTACGCTTATCCAAACACCCCTTTTGAGTGGTATTCAGAGCCAAGCGTATCTCACAATCCACCATGGTCTACTGCACCACATCAGTCCAGTTGTTTGGGTTAACGCGCACATAAGCTGGTTTTACGACCGACAGTAATCAACAGACATGAAGAAGTTGAAGGTTATGACGAGATGGATTCAGCCTGAACAATGTTATTCGTGTTCAAACACTGCAAAGTTTGGCAGAACCTCCACACGTGGTTATCTCTTGAAAATCAATCTTTCTCGATGAGACTGATATCTGACATTGTAAAAATAGATACAAATATCATATCCTTTATCAATAGTTTTTGAGAAATATATTCCTTCCCTAAACTTTTAGCAGACAGAAACCATTCAAAATAATATCACGTTACGTCTTTTTTTATGTACAGTAGACCTGCGGGCTTCTAGACTAGATTAAAGTGCTTACTAATTGTACTGTATTATTCCTCTCAGCTCCTGAATGTGTGTTTGTTTTTCACTGTTATCTGACTGGAAGTGTTTATGCTGTATGGCTGATGCTACTGTACCTATTTGTGCTTCATGTGGAAATGAAATAAAATCAACACAACATGTCCTGTTGTGCTCTGCAAGGGTGTGGACGTTTATCAGTCTCAACAGGCCCTTGGGCACTGTGAAAGTTACTGAACTGCAGTACACAAGTAGGCACCCAGCTACCCTGTGAGAGTACTGGGGCGGCCCAGTGTCCAGACCTTCACGCAGGCTTGGAGACTTTATGAGTGTGTACCCTTTAAGGTGTCCAAATCCACCATTCATGAAGTCCAGGGGGACTTGACAGGGCCTCATGTACACTTTCTGTGGACGTCCAGGGAGTCTTTAGTTTTTATGTTAATTCTATTTATGTAGTCCGGGTTGATGTTACACACAGATTGCCAATGTGAGTCCTGTTCAGAAAAATACTCAAAACAGATTACTGGATCATCTCGGCAGAGGCCATATCCATGGCAACGAAATGAGGCCTTAGATCCTGTCTGATTCATTCATTAATTCAGCCACAGCCTCAGAAAGTGTTTCACTGCAATTTTAAAACAAACACTGATGTAAGTGTATCAGTATGCATCATACTAGTTAAATCATTTGGTTTTATGATACGTTTCAGTTGGTTAATTTTCTTCCTGCACCCACATTCTTGAATATAACTGTTTAAAGCCCTGATGTGTAAGCTTTGAAATTTCTGACAGTTGGATCAAAAAACAAGACACTGTATACTCGGCTCATTCAAAATCCACAACTAACTGTAGCATGTACGATAAAAAGGCAAGAATTCTTTCTCCCATTTGATTATTTAAAAAGGTTTCTTACAATCTGACTTCTATTTCCATAGTTTTGGCCATCATTCCTATCTGTTATGATATCACCGTATTCACCAAAGAAAGTCAGTCAGACAATCAGACAGGTTGTAAACAAGCCAACATCTTACCCCAGATTATCTAAACCACTTTATTTGGAGGTCAAACCAAAGTCAGGTCACCCCAGCTGTCAGTACACACTGGTGACCGAGTTGCCAAATGGTCAGGGATGAGGATGAGGAGGCTGTATCATTAAAATGTGTGTTTTTTGTAGAGTTTTTGCCTTGAGGTCACAGTAACACATACCACAGACTCTAGGTGCTCCTGCAGGCATGTGTACCAGGACTTCTTCTCAGACATCACACCATCACTGAAGGCCTCTTTGCGCCTCCACAGGATCTCATCTGGGATCAAGTTGAGACCTTTGAAGGAGTCCCTCAGCAGATGCTTCTCCACTCCGTGCTGCTTACACACAACATACAAGCCCGTCACTACAGAGCGGTGCTAGAACACTCCAAAGGTCACTTCATGTTTTGGACAGAGTGCAACACAGCGGCTGCACAGATCAACTGACCTTAGGAACCCTCATCTCTTCAGGCAGAGAAAGGTAGTATGATGTGAATCTGTGGTCCAGGAAAGGCACTCTGAGCTCCAGACTGAAAGATAACATCAGAAGAGTTGAGACAAATAAATAAAAAAAATAAAATCCATGATAATTCATCATTATTATTAATTGGTGCTGTATTCATTTCACCATTGATGCTCTTCAGTCATGTTGCAGTTGACCACTTTATCTTTTTCCTCTAATGAAGGATTTTTGTGGCTAAATTAAAGACAAGATCTTAAAACCTTTCAGGCTTCAAAGCTCCTGAAAAGTAACATTTCTAAAAGCTGTTGATGAAATCTAATTAGTGCAATTTCTAATGTCAGTCCATTACATCAGTGTTTTTCTGCCCACTTGCTAAATAAAAGTTAAAAAAGGGCTGAAAATGCACCAATACATGTTTGATGGAGATATTCCAAAGTTGCCACCGACATTCAAAGACAGAAGGTATCCAACAATTTGACAGAGTAAACAATTTGTAGATTAATTAGTCGATCAACAGAAAATTAATGGGCAACAATTTCAATAATCGATTCATCATTTAAATTGTTTAATCAGGCAAAAATGTTGCTGGTTCCAGCTTTTAAAATTGAAACAAAAGGGAGACAACATTTTCTTGCAGAGAGCTGGTTTATGTTTCACGGACACGTCGCAGTGTAATTGTGTTTATGGCCTGAATTCTTCAGTGATGGCAGTAGTGGATAATGAAGTGAAATGTGTTACCCATGTGCAGCGGTTGTGCGATCAGCACGGAGAACGTCGAACATGTAGAGTTCCTTCATCAGTCGAATGCTGTCCTCTGCAGCTGCTTTGGGATTTGGAGCCTGAAGGAGGAACACAACTCTGTTAGCACCTTATGATCACATGTGACAAATGAACCTGATTGATTATTAAGGCCCTTTCAAACGTGCACCCTTTACATTAATCTGATGGCAATTTAACATGTCTGTAACTTTTATTTAAAATTCACAACGGCAACCTTACTAGGTCATATGTAGTAATATTTCTCTTTCTGTGCCACTTTCAACACGACACAAGTCTGGACTGAATGCCATAAGGTTAACGTAAAGTCTGCAGCAGCACAATACAACATGGTAAACGAAACATGAAAGAGCCACTTTGAAGTTGAGGAGATTCTTCTCAGATCAATCCATAAAAACTATTTCCCCCACGCAGTGCGATCGGAGCAGAAGAGGTTAAAAAAAACTCTCAGACTACCACAGTGATAATCACTCGTGCTAACTGCACGGATGAATAAATGAATATCCAGCAACGTGTTTTACATACAGCATGAAAGCTAACAGGAATAAAAGAGTCTCAACTTAACAATGTTTGTTCTCTCTCTCTCGCGCGCTCTGTCTTTTGACCACTGTCTCTTTCTGTAAATGTCCTGTTGTGTCTCAATAAAGCTGTAAGGATCATTAACATAAAAGTCAGCAATGTTACATATTCCATATCTGAAAAGAGCTAAACATTTGGGTGTTTTCACTGCAAGTTAAAAACAGTGACTTGGTTAGGCCAGCATGATAAAGTCTTTATTAAAAACAAAACCTAGGGGCGTCCTGGTAGCAGTCTAAGGATCAAACATGTAATGGCTACATCCCCAGAATAAATTCAGCAAAGACCATGTGTTGCATGTCATCCTGCTCTCTCTCTCTGTTCCTCCTCAGTGTAAGCTGTCAAATAAAGGCAAAAACGAGTACACTTCTTCATCGCTGCAACAAGAAGAACTTCAGCCACTGGAGGTCAGCAAAGACAAAGTTTTCAGCTACTGTTCAGTGACTCTGCTGGTGTTGTGCATGCCTGAAGCATTCTTTTTCCTAGTTTGTTCGGTGGCTGCTTCTCTGCATTAGAGCAGTATTTTGCAGACTTTTACTGTATTGCTTCCTTGTGGAACCCTCCAAAAATTCACAACTCTTACAACATGGTTTATGTCACAGACCCTCCTGTGTCTGAATGTTACTTGACTATTGTGTTTCTTCCTCTGTTGCTGAACTCTGTGGGCCACAACAACTTATTGTAATGTGGCACCTTGATCATATTCCACCAAATATGCAGGAATGTATTTTTATTTTTTACTAATCATTTGAATATACTACTATGTACTGTGATCTGCTAAATAGTAACAGAAAATGTTGAACTTTAGTGTGCTGATTCAGTAGTAGTGACTGCTTTCTGGAAGACTTGCCTTGTGGAAGTAGATGTATCCCTGAGTCAGCTCATCAGAACCCTCTCCAGAGAAGATCACCACACTGTCTGACTTCTCCCTGATGTACTTAGAAACCAAGTACATACCTACAGTGGATGAAACAGAAAGAAGTGTTTAATTACAAAGAGATGGCACACAAAAAATTGTTAAATCAGAATATAAATTTCTAATAAATAAAAATTATAATAGAATTATAAAAGATGGCTACAATTATAGAGGATGATTGGTTATCACTGAGGCATGCAATTTGGGCTCACACTTGTGACAAAGTTCTGTACATTACTAACAGATGTTATTTTCTTATGGAGCATTTTCTGTGCCAAAATTCAACAATAAATATGACATGGAGCGATAGCAAGTTCAAATCTTAGAATAACAAATGACCACAAAGAAACACATGGTCACATCTTTCAAAAAAA
>NTHP01000117.1:1860711-1892223 GCA_003416845.1 Oplegnathus fasciatus | reverse complement strand
TTTTTTATCCAGGGAGGAGACAATGTTATCAATGACTGAAGCTGCAGCTGTTATTGCGCTGTGACCCGGGCGAAAACCAGACTGCTGTGGCTGTAGTATGTTTAGTGAGTCCATAAAGGCACGTAGTTCTAAACTGACCAATGATTCTAGGATTTTTGCTAGATTCAGGAAGTTTAGATATTGGACGGTAGTTGTTGAGATCGGAGACATTACCACTTTTATGTAAGGGTACTACTGAGGCGCTTTTCCATGAAGCTGGAAACATGCCTGTTAAAAAGGTTTACTTAAATATGAGCTAAATGTGGACAGATTAAGGGGGCACTCAGATGAACAAGATATGGGTTATCTGCACCAGTGTTTTTGCATGTTTTTAACCTAAGCAGAGCTTTGTAAACGTCTGCACTGCTCACCAAACTAAAAAAACACTTGCAGTCAGAAGAAGCTGAGGCACTGGGGACTCCCTCTGCTGGACAGATATGGTAATTGTCTACAGGTGAAACTGTAGACATTAAATAAGAGACCAGAGGAGAGGAAATAATGATTAAAAGCTTCAACCATGGATGATCTATCGGTAATATGACCAGATACTTGTTTGATTTGGGGTGGGGGGTATAGTGTTCCAAAATTTTGTGGAACTATCACAGGCAGAGAGAGTTGATTCATAATAATTTGATTTGGCCTTCCTAGTCATGCTGGTGCAGATGTTTCTTTGTTGCCTAAAGGCTAACCAGTCATCAGGGGTGCCACTGGATCTAGCCTTGGACCAGGCTTTGTCTCTGTTGTGGATGGCATTGGAGAGTTGTGGGGAGAACCAAGGACTGTATCTGTTTTTAATTCTGTTTTTTATAAGGGGCATGTCTGTCAGCAATAACATTAAAAGATTGTGAAAAGTTTTCCAGTGCCACGGCAGGATCAGTAATAGAGAAAATACTGTCAATGTCAGAAATTGACAGATCATTTAAAAAATCCTGAAGATTAAAGTGCTTATAATTTTTTTAGGCAATAGGACAGTGATCACTAACGTCAAGGGCAAAAACTCCACAGGCAAGGTATTTGTGTGGTCTGTTAATAAGTATGATGTCAATTAATGTGGTTGGTCTGGTGGGTTTGTCTATCAGTTGAAAAAGATTAAGTTCCAGGCACTGTTCTTTTAATTTGTTAGAGCTGTCAGAGAGCCAGTCCAGGTTAAGATCCCCCAGTATTATTCATTCAGAGGAGGCGTACAGTGACCAGAGCTTAGCAATGTCCTCCAAAGCATCAAAATGTGCTGGGGGTTTAGGCACTCTCAATTACAGCACACAGGTTGGTGGGAGGTGTGTCCTGTGCAGTCATACCTGGTAGTTTATTGATTATTGCGATAATAAATTTGCTAAACATCAACCTTAATACAACTTCAGGGCAGCAGAGCAAGCTATCAAGTTGGACATTGTTCTCTCCTCTGGTTTTACACTTGTAATTGTTGGTCTCTGGGAGGCCAGCTTATTGCGTCTGGCCACAAAGCTATTATTTTTAAGGCCCTCCTTCCACTTCCTGCTCCCACAGTGTCTACTTATGTTTCTTCCTGTGTCTCCAACACCAACTCTGCTGACAGCTTTCATAAGGCCTTCACCACTGCACCTACACATAGCAATAACCAAACACCAAGTATGTCTACAGATGATTTACTAAATAACTTCAACAATACATGCAAAGTTGTCCGTACCTTTTAAATCACTTGTCAGAACGTATCTTTTTTTATTATTATTAATGCTAGCTCATCTGTTTTTTTATTATTTTTATCTTATATTATTGTTGGGTATTTTTTCCATTTTATTTTTGTATTATTTAAATTGCCCGATTTTATTTGCCAACCATGTAAAGCACTTTGTAACTTTGTTTGGAATAGTGCTGTATAAATAAAACGTATTATTACTACCTGTTGCTGTTTGATTACTGAGTGTGATTCAAAGACATACGCCACTCGATAAACCTCCTACGCTACATTTAAGCACGTTTTTAAACAAAAGTTGACAGAAATCATTACTTTCATTTTCTAGTACATGACAGACACCATGACACTAAAATATCTCAGAGCTTTCAAAAGCATTGTAGATTAAATTTAATTCAATCTACATTTCCATAACATGTCATTTCAACGAAAAAGGAGTTAAGCATTAGTAACCTGGTCCATTTTGGTCAAAGCAGGCATTTATTGAAATCTCACTGATCCACAAATACCTGACAAACTGAAGGACTGAAGTCTGTTAAAGTATCCGTTGAAACCACTAACATTTCCCGTTCACTCATATTCTTCATGATGAAAACGGATGTAGACGGTATGCAGAAACGATGTATCTTGTGTAACTCTGTGTTAATTACACAACACCTGCAGAGTCACTGTAAAGTCTGTTACACTTTCCACAAGTAGCACAGGGTGTGACTTTCAAAGCAAAATATGTAGTAAAACCACAAATTTCAGATATTACTGCTTAACGAGCAACTACAAATAAAACAATCTGTCTCTGTCTGAGACATGAGCCTGACATCTTATTTTCAAAGCTCTGTGTCTGCAGCCATTAAGAATGTACACTAAAACAACACAACTTTTGGTGGCCCAAGATGTGTTGAAGGTCATCTACAAACAGTCTTAATGTTCTGATTTGTACATCACTTGGTCAGAACTATGTAGTATTGAAAATGGGGTCCTTATAAAAATAGTTTGTTATGCATTTATATTAAAAAAATCATACTGGCCAACCAGATGCTTGAGGTTTATTTTTTAAACCCTCAAATATCAATATTGGTACTGGCCTCAAATTATTGTTGGTTGGGCTCTAGTGTAGAATATGTAACAGACCTTACCCCCAGTTATCCAAAACTTCAACTTTCACACTTGAAACAATTACATAAACACTGAACAAACATTACAAACAGAATGAAAGCCGGGATATAACTGGTACCAAAAATCCATGCATGGCAATGAAGAAAAACCATGTGAAAATCCTGCTGTAAAGTTATAAAAGCTAATATATAAAGTAAAAACTTATCAAAAGTATCAGTATTGTTCTGTGCCATCATGCAGGATAAAATGTGATAAAACTGTGCTGCTTTCAACATCATTTATATATCGATTTCAGCTTCGAAACCACATAATTTAAAGCCATGAATGATGTGTCAAGCACACTAAATATTGGCATCAACATAATAATGCTGCAACTCAACAATACCCAAAAATATTAGAGTATCAAACCACTCTGGAAATGTATAAAATATAGTGCCAAAGCCCAACTCCTACACAAAATACTGTACTGAAATGTTTCAAATGTATGGCTTTATTTACTTTCCTCTGATCTATAACTTATGTGTTTGATTACTTATCTCCTGTAAAACATCCACAAGTAAAAATATTTAGCAATTCTTATACCGTATTGCACTTAGTAATTGCATGTGTCACTGACATTGACAGTCCAAAAGATAGAAGGGCTGGTTGTGACAGAGTGCAGTAATTACAGTGGCCTGTAGCAGGCGTCTGGTTGCCACATACGCAGATCCACCAGAATCTGGTTCAGTTTCTTCATCCACAGATTCCTCTCGTCCTTTGTGTCTGCACTTAGCCAGTTTCTGCAAAAACAATGCGTGTTCAGCAATGCAGGGTCACTGTTATTTATAGACAAATAGACTGGATATGTGTATACATATATTCATGGGTCTACATATTAAATCGTAGGAACTTACGTGGTGACACACATGGTGTTCTTGCACTGACTGACTAGTGTCTCTTTGTCATCCTCTCTTTGTGGTCTGACTGTGATGAGCTCAAATGTGTTGGGTCTGGCACAAAACTCTCTGTTGGCTGGTTCCACTTTCTTACTGGTGCAGTTAGCCAGGTTGATGCGACCAATAGGATTCTTACAGAAGAAGAAGAAAAAAAAAAATAGAGGGTCAACACAGACATCAGGTGTCAAAGTCTCAGGAATATCTGTCTCTTTCTATGTAACAGGATGAGTTCTCCCTTATTTCAAAGGCTCTGTGCAGGCAGTCCAGTTCTCTTGTTTTTAAATTTGCCCACACCCCTGAGAACAGGGCACCCCCCTTTGACCCCATGCACATTCTAACAGACACAGTATACTGATGCAAGATTGAGCTTGTTCTACTCTGGCTTTCCAGCCACAGTACAGCAGTTACTCCAACATTACAGATGTGTTCTGCAAGTAAAACAAATAAACTGATGATGCAAAGCTAAATATGGCAGGGAGCCTCAGGGAAGATGCAAACTTTCAGATTGCTCTGGTTGAGATTTGGGACATTGTGGCCGGTAGCCAACATCAGTGATCTCAAGAACAAGGGCCTGACTGTTACATCAGCCAATGTTACCAGCTTATCACAGATATATTGGTGTCTGTGTATATAAGCCAATAAGTAACGAGAAATGTAAGTACATATCTTGGTTACAATTCTATAAGAACCCATTGAAGAACATCAGAAATGTTCATATTATAGGACTGCACCCTTAAACATTGATGATTCAAGGAGCTGAGCCTCCGAACCTCATTTTATCAGTAAGTTATCACTCAGGTTTAAACTCTTAACTGAAAATAGAGACATTTCCAAAAAAAACCCCCCAAAAAGTTAGTGAAAAACAGTCATAGCAGTTGGAAAACAACATAGGATTGACTTTTACAGCTGGCATATGGAACTCAAAAGTGTCTCATGTTGTTAACTGTGCATTTATCCACTTAAATATAAATGTTGTTTTGGGAGGTGGAGAGTGCAAAATAAGCGGAAAAAGCAGGAACCACCATTCCAGAACTAAATAAAATAAAGAAGCCCGATAATGATAGTTGCGCTGTAGAAGAGCTGTTACCTTGCGCTTCTCGTCGTCTGGGTAGGTCCAGTAGGAGATGCAGTATCCTGATAAGACGCACCACCTCCTGTGCCAGGCTCCAAATCCACTGACATCTTCAAACATTGTCTAGGGGGTTAAAATTACAAGCGTAGCATCAGTAAACGCAATGCCTGACGCAGCATTAGGTAATCTATGGTGACGATTCGATCTGCTTGCACTCACCAGGAAGCCCCTCTCCTCCACCTTTGAGCCAACTTCACACTGCATCTTGAGGTAGACGTGGCCCTCCAGAGGGCACAAGAATGGCACCTTGAACCCAAAGTACAACACTACTTAATGAAAAGCTCAGACATCATGTTCACGATTCAAAAATGTTTGACTTACAAGATATGGTAAACAAATAAAGGTTACAAAGCAAGTTTCTTTTAAGATGGTTAACAACAGTTGCTTAAAAACACCTGACAATCATAGACAAGAGATGAAAATCCATTTACATTCCCTAATGAGAGCAGAGCAAAGCAAATGAGAGAAGATTTGTGATCAGATTAAATGATAATGTTAGTGTAACGATGCAGTTAAGAACATTCCTTGTTATAGTGCGTTCACCCTCCTTCCCACACAAACAGAACAAAAGAAACACAAAATAGGGCAAGTAGTGACCTTGGTATGAAACATGCCACTGAGTAGTTCTCTTTCACTTCCTTCATATTTGATCTAAAAGAAAGATATCAAGGCAGGTGAATGAGTGCACAGGCAGAACATCCTGTCCCATGAGAACAAACAGGGTTACTGTGAGTCTCTGTAAAGCCTGTACACAGATAAGTGATCCAAGTGAGCTATTTGTTGGTGTCATATATACAGCATGGATATTGTGTCTGCAGACAAAGGCCAGCCACACATGAAATGCAGAATAAAGAAGAAAGTGCTCTATAAGTGTGAGTGTGGACAAAAGACAAAAGGTGACATTAGTGGCATCTATACCTTCTCCAAAGGAAATTTATTTTTCCCAATAGAGGACAGGGTGAGCTTGTGTGATCCGACCAGGATGAAGTTACTGGTGCGAACAGCATTGGGGCCTCCTGGACTGGCCACGACTACACAGAAATAATGAGATCATTAATATGAATGAAGCTTAAAGGGGTACTCCACCAACTGTACGCATCAAGATGAGCTTACTTGACAAAGGAGACATTATACAACACTGGCTGTGTAGTGCTCTTTAGGACAACTCTGAGAAAATAACCCTGACGATGGGTGACCTCAGCTTTGGCTTGGAGACTACAAATGTATGACAAAAAGGCTGCGTTACAAAGCAGGGTTGCGAAGTTGCAGAGAACTTGGACGTTTACTAGTTTATCAGTAGCATTATGGGAGAAATATGGTTTAAACAGTTTTGGATACCCATAATAGGGAATAAATAAACAACCTGTGTTAATGTTCATATTACTGTTGTCGTGTACTATCCACATATTTGGACAAATTGTATTTTGATGCTTTTGACACTGTTTTTGAACCTTTCATGCCAATAAAGCCTTTTCAATTGAATAAAAATTAAGAATCTGACACACCTGAAGGCTTACATTTAGCATGTCACTGAAGCTTTCTGCGAGATGCAAAAGGATTACATTACATTTGACTCAACAGTACAAATTGTTTCTTTAGATTGACTTTATATTTTGACATACCTGGTGTCTGGCCACTTTTCTGCAAGACAAAAGATGAAGCGAACCAATTAAAAAACACATTTCAAGCAGTGAGAAGTAAGAATTAGATTCTGATTAAATTCTTAAGGAAAAAAAAAAGTTTGTTGGGCAGCAGAAAATAAATTTGAAATGCTTACAGTGATGGCGAGGAATCTCTTTGGAGTGATGGCCTAGAAAGATAAAAGGAATGCAAATAATGTATTTTTGCTTTAAGAGCAAAGATGAGAGTGACAGTGGAGAAGAATATTAACTGGCCAGTAACATACATGTCCTTCAAACACATGTACTAAATGAAGTGACCACCCAAAGCTGTGTGGAGAAACAGTTTTGTAGTGACATTCCTTAGACTCCATCTGCCCAAACAGTGCACACCCACCAACACGTGAGGGATTTGATACAGAAACTGTTCATACCGACATACACAAATCATGGGCCTCATGAACCTGTCTCCATATTATCTGGACACACACAGACTTTTTTAAGTATGAAAGCACGTTCCATCATTGACTGACTATGTGTTTTCCATTTGGTAAAAAAACAACAAAGTAGGGATTTACCTTTGACTTGCTGGGTTTCTTCTTCTTGTCACTGCAGACCTCACGCTTCTGCACCTAGGGATGTCATGAGTTAATGCACAAGACTGTAATGAATCAGTAGCCACTAATTCTAGATAGCAGCTCTATACTAAAAACATCTGTGTACCAGTTATCCAAAATATGTTTTACATGTCAAAAATATCAAAATATACAGACATCAAATGCCAATAGGTAAAAAGAAGGAAAAAGCGGTATATGAATGGTATCAGTATTTGCAGACACTCAATGATGCATCATCAGTATCGGAAATGAAACAGTGGTACTAAGCGAGCCAATTTCTAAAAAGAGCCAAATTTAAAAAAAATCATGAAATCGACAGAGCTGCAAAGAAATAATAGACTTTAGTTTCCCAGACGTTAAAATTTAATTTGCACCCTATAAAGGCAGATCTGGAAAACAGAGGATATGAATGTCTAAGAGAATGCAGTATGTGTTAAAAGGTGTGATTGGTTTTTGTTTACAAAATGTAAGACCTCAAAGAAAACCAGAAAATGCAGTGTGTATATGTGTGAGTATGTGTGGTCAGAGCATCATTATTTTCATATCTGTAAACCATGATGTAACACTCACCAGGCAATAGACCTCAATGTTAATTTCAAAGTCACTGGAGACATCAGATCTGAAAGAGAAGAGGGAGAGGGCTATTTGTCAATACTCAACAATCATGATCAACATAATCCTATTTAAGTACACCAGAAAAGAATCTGGTCAAAATGTTTTTATTACAATCAATTTAACCACACAACCACACTAAACGTCATTATGTCAAAGGTAAACAACAATGTGTGAATCACAATCAAATAATCAAGTCATTATCAAATGACATGATGTGTATTTGTATGAGCAGTGTGGGATTTACATGGTGAACTTGGTAGGGAAGGCCAGGGTGTCCCCACTGAGGCCGCGGTGTGTGCTGGCTAATGGCGTGGCCACAGTGTTCTCTGCTCCAGCACGAATCATGATGAAGAAGGAATGTTTGGTTGACTCTGAAATAATCAAAAGACAGAATGATATTGATTCCCATCTCAGGACTAAATCTAGAAATTGCTTCCAAAACTAACACTAACAACAAATGAAGGTATGACCAAGAATCAAGTCAGAGAAAGGCTGTAGTTTTCATTACTTTGATTCCTAACACTAAGGTCAATAGCAGTCTATTTAAAACCCACATTTAAGACACAGCAAGAAGATAAAAATAGTGATGTACAATACTGAGAAAATGGAGAAAATGTTGAACAACAGTGAGTCAGCAAACTGTGGTTAAATGCATTTTGAGTCTACCTGGCTTGTTGGCAGTGGAACAAACAAAGTCCGCCTTGAGAGGCAGGCGTAACTCCTGCAGGGTGATGGAGCCTTTGGAGGCAGACATGCTAGTAGGTTCTGGGGCTGCAGAGGCCTTTTTCTGGCCTGTTGGGTCTCCTTTCAGACGGTCCAACTCTGCCTTCAACGCTTCCCTCCTCTCCGCTAAGAAAGTCAAAAGGAATGAAAGTCAAGCTTTGGTACTACCACTGGGAGTGGCCAAGTCCTACATACGGGGGCTTTAAAATATATACGTTTGGGCTGTAGCGGTGGTGATGTATTGTGGCTTTAGTATTTATACAAGGCAGATGTATATAAGCCTCGTTTACAGACAGCCGAGAAGCAGCAGCTTAAAAGTAATCGACCTTTAACTGGTGGCATTAATTATTTTTGTACGATTGTGCAGTCTCAAATATTTCATGTTGATTTTCTCTTTACATTCAAAATGCTTTCACAGCACAGCTACATGTTTTATAAATAAAGCTAAATAACTTAATAATAACTAAAACCATATACAAGTGTGCCGAGCAGAGTATCTGTCTGTTGTGTGGATGAACTCACTTGCCACCAGCAGCAGCCTCTCTGCCTCAGCCTCCACCTGGGATCCTTTGCCATGCTCTTCATCTGTGCAGCAGTTGAGTGCCTGACTGGCCTGATGAATAACTGTCTGCTGCAGGTTCATCTCATTCGTCAGAATCTACGGAAACATACAACAGAGTGATAAATAAAGCTTGTCCCCTGTGTGATGAACTAAGCTGTTTGAAACTTGTTTCTGACACATTCTGCTGCATGAAAACTTTACACTCACACTGTAATCTGGCATGAATCAAAGTTAAAAGCATTCATTCCAAACCTTCATCTTCTGTTTGATACCGAAGAGACTGGCTCCTCTGGGTTCCTCGGCTCTGTGAGAAACGTCCTCTTTTCTCACAATCACCTGTTTCACATTGGGTCTCTCAGTCTCTTTCACCCTGGTGGACCTATATGCATCAATGCTAACACACACACAGAACCAAACAGATACATAAGATACACATTTACTGCAACAGCGAGGACAGCCAACTTTAATTCATCCGAGTGCTACATGGGAGCACTTACCTATATGGCAGTTTGTGGTCCTCATCTAAGGCCTCAATGCTGTCTGAGGAGGCAGTTCGTATCATGTTAGTTCTCTGGAACTTGCTAGGTTTAGAAATATTGTCTGGAGTGTTGTTCTTTGCGATGAATGAGCTGGCTGGAGTTGATGTCTGCACAAAGACATGAAGAAAAGGTTATTGTTAAGCTGTTGCCATATAACAGTAAGGTCCAACAGTAACCCTGACATGAAGTACATGTCAGTGGTAGAAGGAGACATCATGTTGGTGCCTACCATCATTCTTCTCTCTGGACTCTTCACCACAGCAGCCACAGTCTCTGCTAGCGGAGTGAGGAGGGACATGGAGGAGATATTCAAAGCATCTTCCTCCTCCTCCTCCTCGTCCTCGTCCTCCTGATCCCCACTCTGCTCCAGGATTCCATCAAACAGCTCGCTGATAACTGCAGAGTTGATGGACTGGTCCACGTTCATCTCTATCTCCTTGACCACCTCTTCTTCTGGGGTTTCATCAGCTGTTATCTCTACAGTATGGGTGACCACCCTCAGAGGACTGGATGTTGAGGCTGGAGGTGAAACCACCAACCCATGACCTGCTATTTAACATAATCTGTGTTAAAAAGCATTATATTTTCCCACAGACTGAACACATCTACCAATACTTGTAAACTCTCAAACTTATTGTGATATCCAAAGCCATCTTTTTAATTCAAGTTAAAATGAAATTTCTGACAGTTCAGCAACAAAAAACAACAACTAAACAAACTGCTTTTTTAACTGTTTTTTGTGCTAGATTATTTTAAATCCACTAAAGTTCAACCACTTCTCACAACGCCATCTCTTGATCCATCCGTTTTAAAAAACTTCTGCCCAATATCTAAACTTCCCCTCCTAAGGTCCTAAGGCTCTTTGATAAATTTCAGTCAGGTTTTAGGGCGGGTCATAGCACTGAGTCAGCAATTCTTAGAGTTCTTAATGATAGTGCAGAAATTTGGGTGTTATCTTTGATAACATAACTTTGACGTACAGGTGAAGTCAGTCGTTCAATCGTGCTTTATGCAACTTTGTAATATCTTGAAAATTAGATCTTTTTTTATCCGCGAAGAATCTGGTAACTGTCATCCACGCTTTTATTACATGCCGCTTAGACTAATATAACTCCTGTCTCGCTCAGAGCAACCTCTCCAAACTTCAACTAGTTCAAATGCTGCAGCAAGACTACACACAAAAACCAAAGAAGACCCCACATAACTATTTTAGCATCTCTACAATGGTTACCTGTACATTTTAGAATTGATTTTAAAATGTTAATGATTACTTTTAAAGCACGTTTGGGGTTGGCTTCCGATTATAAGACTGACTTACTAACCCCTAACGAGCCTGATTGCAGCCTGAGATCCTCCGGCAGAGGTCTGTTAGTAATTCCTAGGTCAAGGCTAAAAACCCGGGGAGACGGAGCGTTCGGAGTCAGGGCCCCACGACTCTGGAACAACCTGCCAGAGGAGATCAGGCAGGCTAGCTCTGCTTCTTCTTTTTCAGAATTGCTTTCTCTTGAATCGGTTATTCTTCTGTTTTTACTTTACTTGTTTTTACTGTTTTAGTAAATCATACCTCGCTTGTCATTATTATGGTATCAATTCTATCTATTATTTATCTGGTATTTTCATTTGTTTTTATGTCTTTGTAGTTTGTTTTTGAAAAGTGCTGTATAAGTAAAGTTATTATTATTTTGTCAGTCACCTTAACCTCCACTTGCTGAAAAATCTTCCAAACGATTAGAATTTCACAGTTGGGCAAGTTCAAGTTAAAAAGGGGATTTCTCAGCTAAGGTTAGCAAAGGTTTTGCCAGCAAAATGAATATTTCAGTCAGGAACACACACTGTGATGGTAATTCCTAACTTTTTACATTAGGCACAGCTTACAGCTTTGACAAGTCTGGACACAACCAAATAGAAATGTTCAATGATCTAAAATACTATAGAATACCTGGAGGAGTGCACTTTGTGGGTGTATCAGTAGAGGGTGCTGTGGGTTCATCCTGCGGCTCACGTGGGGAAACTTCAGCCTCCACAGTCTTGTAAAGCTGTTCCTAAAAAGCATATTTTTTTATTAAATATCATTTTGCATATGTTATGAAAACATGACCATTTTGTGAGATGTCAAACATAAGTCTGTCATTTGTGTGTCACATGTCTGTTGGCCAACCTTGATGTCTGTGTTTTTATTGGTTTCTGCCGCTTCATCTTTGTTTTTCCACATATTGCTCCCCTTCTGAAAGCGATTGCGAATCTGAGCCAGCTCAGACTCTCGCTCCTGAAATGAGGGGGGTGGGGGGTGTTTAATTTCATTTTGCTACTGTGATAAACTAAATTACTGCAACAATAACAGGAAACACTATAGTATATCTAACATTAACCTACCAGCTTCTGCCTTTGGGTGAGATCAGCAGTGCTTGTGTTTGCAGCCTGGGCAGTTCTAAGCCTCTCCTGTACCAGTCTGGTGTTTGGTGTGACTGATGACGGAGTTACAGAGGGAGTCTTGGCATTGGTAGTGCCCCCTGCTGGGGAGGTCTGGTTGGTACGCTCCTGGCACCTTTCTCCAAAGCGCTCCAGGAAGGATTTTACACCTGTTGGTCATGAAGGACAGAAAATATACCATGTTCTTTCATACATGTGGAGGAAACTAACCACAACATCAAACACTAAACAGATCTAGTGGTAATATTACTGGTTTGTGCATATGATTAAAAATATAAGGTTGGGTATAAATATAAAAAACTAACATGGACATAAAATTCATAATTCTCTCTATAAACAGGCCAGATCAACACAACAAACGCGCTCAGGAAGGTGCTCTTGGTGCATGGTTGAATAAGAATGGTTGATTGATGAGCAACACATAGACATAGCCACAAGATTAAAAACAAGCTGTGACCTTTATTTAATCATGTAGCCATGGGAAAGGCTTTTTGGTTCCTTGAATTTTTGTGTGGATCTATTTTCTCTTTTATAGACCATACCATACACCATCATGTGATTTTTGTATCAATATACATGATATACATTATACAATACAACCTAATGTGTTTTTCCAACTAATTCAGTAACTCTAACAAGGCACATCATCACTCCGTATCTAATTTTATAAAATAATACTAAAATGAACTGCAACATGACTCACCAGGTGCTCCAGCAGTGGCCTTATCCTGGGGTGCAGAGGGGCCTGCAATGGTGGGCTTGGCACGGAGTTCTGGCTTCTGGGGGCTGGGGGTAGGGTTGAGAACCCTAGAGAGGGCCTGATTCTTCAGGGGACTTTGAGGCACTGATGTTGAGGAGGAGGGGCCGGCCTTCTGGGGACTGGATGGGAAGGCTGTTCCCTGGATGGAGCTCTTCTGAGGACTTAAGGGGAAGGTCATCCCCTGGTTGGAACTCTTCAGAGGACTGGTTACTGAGTTAAGTGCTGGCCTGGCTGCAGGAAGGTCAGCCTTCTGAGGGCTTGGGAGAATCACTCGGCTGGACTTCACTGCCTGCTGAAAAAGACATAATAGTCCTTTTATTTATAAAGCATGTTCAAAAACAACACAAGTGGGGCGTCCTGGTGGTCTAGGGGTCGACTAACTGGGCACTGAGAACAAAAAAGCCCGGTGTTAAAAAAAAAAAGCAAGTGGCTATGTTGGTGGGGGCATGTTGCTTCAGTTACTGGGGAGATCAATGCAGTGTGTCGCCGGATGATGTTGTATTGTGTTGCAACAAAGACCCCTCTGCACTGAGACCCCTGCTGTGCCAACGCAGGAGCCACACTGACATTAATAAAGGGCTGTATCGTCTCTCACTGTAATGTTGTCTTTCTTATCCGACTTAATATGGTGACCATGTAATTAGGCCTGTAACTAATGAATATTTTCATTATCAATCAATCTGCAGATTATTTTCTTGATAAATGGTTTGGTCTATAAAATGTCACAAAATAGTGAAAATCCCTCTTATATATTCCCCACAGTCTAAGGCAACATCTTCAAATGTCTTGTTTTGTCAGACCAACAGTCCAAAATCCAAAGATATTCAATTTATTGTCATATATCATAAACACAACCAGTAACCTACCTGATTAGAGCTGGATGTAGCCTTGCTGCTTGCACTTGAACTGGCCACCACATGGCCTGCAGCACTTGGTTTAGTGCTGGCAGCCACAGTAGCATCTCTGACTGCTAACTTGGGAATAGTTGCACGTGGCTTCTCTTGTGCATTCTCATTGGGAATGTTAGCGTGGCTTAGGTCGTCTTCCCAGGATCCAATGGTGGCAGCGAGGTTGGCCAGTCTGCCTCTCCTCCCCAGTGGAGTTTCTGAGGACATGGTGGGGATGGCGGCGGGTGGGACCTCAGCTTGTCTCTTCAACATGGACAGGGGAGTACAGTCTGGAACTGCAACAGAGGTGCCTGAAAAGGTAGCAATGTGTTTGATTTTTGGCAGGTACAAAGCATACGACTATCAGACATTTGAAAGAGTGGACATCACACCCTTGACAATTGGCATTTGCAAACTTTGAATTCCTGAAACACCAAGTGAGCAGCCCCAGGTGAAGTCAAGAACCATTTCTGCTGCAACATACAGTACAAGTACAGAAAAAAACAGAGGCAGAGCATTTTTCTTTTGACACACTGTGGCCTTTTCATTCTTTGACAACTAACTTTGAGGCTACCATAACAGAAAACAGTCAACTCCATCTGAATTAATGTTGAAACATAATTGACACAAAGATTGTAGACCAGTGTTTTAAATAAATGCACTTCAACTGCTATTTAAAATTATTTTACCTGAAAAGCTAAATAAATGAAATAAAATCATCTCAAACAGCACACAAAATATTCTTACCATTGCCATCCCAACATTTTCTCTGCTCTGCTAGCCTCTGCAGACGAGACTTCATGCCAGCAGCAGATGGAGCTGGATCTTCCTCCAGGTCCTCCTTGTTCCTCTGCAGGGCTGAACTGACAGGCACGATCTCGGCTTCTCTGCTGCTTGGAAGATCAGGAGAAGGGGTGACAGCCATATCCTCTGGCTGTGCAGTTTTCAGTTGCCCTGACTCAGACTGGACAGCGGGCCGGGTAGCAGTCTTCTCCAGGGAGGAGGTATGTCGAACACTGGCAGGCCCCACCGGGGGTTTCTTGTCGGTCACAGGATCCGGGAGCACAGGAGCCACGTCTCGTGTCATCATTGGCTCCTGGTTCTCCTCACCGGCAGCAAGCTGGGCATTTTCCCCTGAGCACCTGCGCTTGGAGGGAGAAGGCTTGGAGGACACCTGTGGGACTGGGAGGAAATGATGAAGAAATATAAGCAAAGAGTAGAGCGGCATCTCAGTGGTCAATCTGACAGGACAAGTCTCAGGAATCCAACAAATGTGTCCATACCTTTATCAATGACTGGCTCACTGATCACACCATTTGTGTCAACCAGTGGCTCTCTGGGCCTTTTGACCATCTGTCTGTTTGCTGCATTTGGTCTCTCTGCCATTTTCTTCTGCAGGTTTTCTCTGCGAGCCCGGGTCCGCTCCAACAGTTTCTGGTTTGACAAAAAACGCAGTTAAATTGTTACTTCAATAACTGCTTTATACATACAGAGGATGGGCTGACAAAATAAAATCATCACTTATACAATGTTTTGTTTTTCCTCTTGCACACAGTGCTTCTCAAATCATTGGTCTCCCAACCCCCAACCTCTCAGATCTAAATAACAGAGCCATCACTTGCATTGCACTCACTATAGCACGACCCTGGACACCCCCCTCAACCCATTTTCACTCTACTCCCATCAAGTATCTATCTTTATCTTTATCTGTATCAAGTACAATACAACACCACCACTAATTAAAGCCTCAAAAGTTACAGAAGAATTGACAGTTTTAACATGTTACACAAAGGTATGCAGTGGTCGTCTTTAATGTTCTTCAGTTTACTGTGATAAAGAACAGTGATCGCGGTAAGCAGGTATGCAGTGGGGACGGCTTTGTTAGATATGCTGTAACCCACACCCAGCTATAAGGACAGTGCACAGAGCTGGAGCCAGGAGGCGATTAGCCAAGCTTAGCATAAAGACTGGAAGCAGGGGGAAATAGCTAGCCTAGGTCTGTCCAAAGTACAAAAATACACCTACCAACACCTCTAAAGCTCACTGATTAACAACTTGTATGATGTTAGTTTAATCGAACATACAAACAGAAATGTAAAAACAACTTTTAGGGGGAGTTACTTGCTGAAACTGTGTCTTCACGAACAACAGCCAGTTGCACTGACGTAGTTAAGTGGCCAGTATGCTTCTTCAGGAGCGCTTATCTAATGGTCGAATAGTTTTGGAAACCCACTCCCCCCACATCTTTCAGCCGTCGGATTAAATGCATCCGACAATTTCTGTAACTTTTGGAAAGCGGCGATCTGACATTCACACCCACTTCACGCCGCGGCTGTCCAGCTGTGCAGAGACGTCCCCATCCTCAGGATTTGAACTCTCTCTAGCTCTCTTTTTTCATCCTTGACACAACTATTTCTGTCACTTTTCCCGTTAACAATCGAGTGCAACACTATGAGAGACTGTCATTACCCAAATTGTGGACCTCTTTCTTTAATGATACACAAGTTTATTTGACAGCAACCCCACATCCCATTTTTAAATAAATATCCACCAAGAACCTGACATGCCATGGGTGTTGCAGATCACAATTTCAGATTGACATGGATAATATTTTTTTTTAATTTTGTTGATTTTACTCTAAATGAACTCCCTTAATTTGATAACAAGTATTTCTTTGTCAGAGCTCGGTCAGTACACCCTGAATTGTTCTTATGACCTGAAATCTGAAGTAAACAAAATGTTCTATTGGGGAGCTGTTTCAACCATTCTCCAAACTGCAGCATAGCTTGTAAATTAGTCTATGCTGTGTCACAGAATCTGAGACTCAGACCTCTTTATAATCACACTCCTATTACTGTGAGACTTTCAATTAGTACTTGGCTTTTTCAAATAGGCCAGAATATGCTGATTCTCCATTTTACCGGATAACTGCTGAATATCCGTAAACGCAAATATGTGGAACAAGGCACAGCACATTGTCTGTCTCTATATGGGCCACTTTAACAAGTAACATACTGTAACAGCCTAAGACACACCTAAACAGTCCTTCTCCACCAGATAAAAAGGTCTCTGTTTGCTTGCTCTCTGTGCTTCCTCTTTTCTCTATATGACATTCCCTTCCCTTGACCTCACAGGCAGCTTTTCACACATCTGATTTACTGTGCTGTAACGTTACCTTAACTGTGCAAGCCCCAACACATTCTTGCAGCTGCACTGCCTGAACAATTTCTCCAGGCTGTGTGGAAAACCTGAAGTCACAGTTAGCAGCATTCCTCAGGAATTAGCCACTCCTGCATGTAGTTCCTGGATTTGAAAATTCAAACTCTACTGGCCAGGATACTGGAGTAACAACACATGTTGCCACATATAATTAGTGTCTAATTTTAGCTTGAAACAACAGCTCAAGTACATTAAGTAAAAGTAAAAGGGAGAAAATGAAAGAGGGCCAAGTGTTGGACAATTTCCTTACACATACCTTTGCCTTAAATGGAGATAAAATCGTTTTATTTGAATAACGTTACGTTTTAAGGACTGTGGTGTGTTTTTGGTTGAGTGAATTGATAAAGTACATAGATATGAATGTTATAATACTGCATAAGGAGATAGTCAGCCAGTAGCTTGGCTAAATGACTTATTAATTAGTCAAACATCAAGATAACTACATACACTGTCTTTAGAAGCTAAAGGTACTAGCAAGTTGTTATTTTTAACTCAGATTGCGGTTGCTGACGACTGACAAGACAAAGAAACAACACGTGACATGTTTTCACTGGCCTTATTTCTATGCATAACGATACACGTCTGTAAGCTAACGTTAGCTTACGTTAAAGTATAATGGAAGTAAACGACTTAGCGTCCTGCCGTAATTAACATGTGTCTCACAACATTATAAAAATAGGAAACGTTACGTTAGGTAGGTTAGCATTACCAGGTGACGTTAACGCAGCTATTTCGACTCAACATCACGTTAGCTAGCTTAACTACATATCTAACGTTAACGTTGGTTGGCTAACGTTAGTTAAGTTAGATCACTCACTCACCTCAGTAAATGGATCCATTTCGGACAGTTTGTCCCTACTCGAGCAATATTTCAAAAACTGGGTATTTTAAAAGTATCGTACACCACCATGTGTACACAACAGGACGGGGCGAGGCGAGCTGAGCGGCTCCCAGCTTCTCTTCTCGGCTCCTCTGTGCACAAAACAACTTTTCAAATTTGAATTTCAGCGCTGCTCCTACTGCGCAAACTCCAATAGTTGAAGGAAGCGTCCGAGAACCAATCAGACACAGAGAAGCCGGGCTTTACGCGTGTTCAGCCAATCACAGCCTGGGTGCCTGGAAACAAGCTGTCATACATACTTGCCCAGACCGGAGACCACAGTGATGGATGAATACATTCATGAGCACAGCACACATCATGCGCTCCACATTTTTTATGAGTCAGTCAGCTGTGCGTCCAACTGCTGAAAACAAACCGTTAACGTTAAAACGCACGCTGATCTAATACACAGATTTAATTTCAATTGATGTAATGAACAGAAGACCTCTTTCATTATAGTATTGTAAACGTGTATTTGTCTTATTCTTAATTCTGATTGATTGCTTTTTAATACTATATTTCATATTTTCACCTGTAAACTGTAAACAACATAAAAGTCGTTATGTTTCACCTTCATCCCAGAAATAACACAACAGCATGTTTGTTTAAGGGCGGTATCATACTGATATATAATTTCTGGACTCAGAAGTAAATGCTTACAAAGATCATTTGAAGGAAGCATATGCAGTATCATTGCTAAACACATTAAGTTTTGTTGTTGTTTAAACCGTAAAGCGAGTCATCCTCAAAGGATATCAAAATAAAGGAGCTGTATTGAGTTATTATTATTATTATTATTATTAATAAGTTATTTGGGAATTAAGTCAGGCATGGAGAAGATTAAAATGGGCACCCATACTGAATGTAAGTAGGAATTTAGTGCTTTGCTAGTCCCTGCAATGTAAAAAAAATATAGGTTCTAGCCTTTTACTGTGAAGGGGTCAGTTACAGTGTTAAAGTGGGGCAAAGTCATGTGTCACTGAGATCTCATTAGCCCACTTTTCCTGTAACACTGACTTGCATTCTTCAGCCTCATCAACCTGTGAGCTCTAATTTTTATATGTATGTATCTATTGTCATTGTTTTAGGTTCTGTTTGCTACCTTCAATTTTCACATATTAGAATTAAGTGCACTGTGTGCATTCAAGTAAAATGGATTATCGTAAGTCATTTTACAAATGCCAGCAAGACAAAAGTACTGGCTATTTTTAGTTTGTTGATTACATTACATTGAATTGCTGTGAAACATGGCTTCTTTAAATTAAAGTTAGCAAGTGCAACCAGTCCATAGAAAACTACAATCATGGCGTCTACAATAGCAACAAATGTCTGAGTTTGAATCAAAGGAGTATTCAGTTTAATCCATTAAAAATGATGAGTGCTTAAATAGAAATTATATGTGACTCTACGTCCATTTAAGACCAAACCTCGATATTTTCTGTCTAAACCTATTCTCAGAGGGACTTCATTTCCCATGACTACCCGCGTGTACTGCGTAGTTCCCAACGAAACCATGGAAACAGATCAGTCAATGCAGAGCCTGTGCCACAGAGACAGCTCGGCTCTTTCTTGTCAGTTTGGCTGGGGCTCAGTGTAGGCGGGACATTTAATGTCAGCTCAGCTGTTAGTCACTAAAACGTTTTAAAAATATTTCTGCGTGTCGTAAGACAAAGTCACCACAGGTAACTCGCTTTCATCGTTGGGCTTCTATTTGGACAACATTAGCCGGCTAATTTAGCTAACGTTAACTTGCTAAGTAACGTTTGTATTCTCTGAACAGCACTGTGATATTTGAGGTTTAGCGATACGGAGACCTTCACAGAGGATGCTGGAGTCAATAAAAGTAACAGGTAATGTTGCATTTGTCTTGAGTTTCTCTTATTTTCCTGCGACTGTATGTAACTTAGGAGCTCGTCTACATATTGAATTAATAACATATCAGGAACTAAATGTAACGCTAGTGCCGTAATAATAATGGTAACTTCTTAAAACTAGCTACTGATGTGGCATAAACGCTAGTTATCCTAGCGAAGTGGTAGCGTTAACTAGCTAGCTCGGTTAAAGGTGGGTAAGTTGAAATATGAGCTCCCGTTAGCTATTAATTAACTTATTATTACAAGGGAAATATTAACGAACATAAACAAAATATATCGAAATATTTTAGGAAAGCATTCATTTATTCATTATTCTCCGTTTATATTGTATTATACATAACTTACATTGTATTTTATAGTGCTTAACTGACTGTATCCCACGCATTTGCGTTGGACAGACTCATGGCAGTCTGAGAAGCAGATTTCTGGTGAGCTCACTCAGTGCTGAATCATTCTGATTATTGCCAACCATGCTGAGTACTGCTAATCATATGCTTTAAATTAACATTAGTGCTCTGATTAATGTGATGGGTGAGATTGAGATGCCATGAGCGTTGATTAATTTTGTTGTGCAGTTGAATTAAGTTCAGTTTCAGGACTGTGTTTGCTGTCATAAAATAGATTTCATACATGGTAACTGGCTTGAAAATGTCTTAAATTAACTTTGTAAAACGTTTACTCACCAGTATTGACTAGATAGGACTGCTGGGTTCATTACTTTTTTGCCTACAAGATGATGTGATAGTAAAGGCTATCACATCAGTTGAAAGTGAATGATGAGATACCCAGCTGATGTGTTAGGTAATAGTATTTGATTGGGTGGCTGAGCATGCCAATGAAGCTCCAATTTGTACTTTTCCCTCTTCCAGTCATTACTGTGCTGCCGAGGTCATTAGTTTGTGCTGTCTGTGGTTGCATGGATTCCGCCTCAGTGCTCCTGTCCGAACAGAGAGCCTGCTCTTACTGTGATGGTGTTCCAGGTCACCTTACAGGACATCGCAGAGCCCTGCACTCTCATGAAACTGAATGGTGCATAGCCAAGGACTGCTGACGTAACAGAAGTCCAAGACAAGTCAAATTAGGGTTATTTGATCGCATCATTATGATTGTAGAAAAAAGTAAAAAAAAAAGTGGGATAAGATAGTCGTTACTTTGCTTACAGAGATGTCAAAGCATAGTTCATCACACCGATTATAAGTTAGAGTATCCATTTATTTAGTATCTTGTTTTTTTTAGTTTGGCATTGGAATAGATCTAATTTTATTCTGCCTTGATAAGAAGATTAGTCTATCAAGCTATTTATAAAAGGTCTGCACGTGAAGGTGATTCTAAAGTAAGCAGCATTACAGTAAACAGATTCACTGTCCTCCCTTACCGGTCTCCCATCTTACTTCTTTCAGAAAGACTCCACTGGCCAGAAGTAGAAATGTCCAAAAAGTATATCTTAAACTCTGCTGACAAGGCACTGAGTCCAAGCCAAGTATACCTGGAGAAGATTTCTTCAGGTGCCCTCAAAGACCTCTTCAGCACGGGCTCCAGCAGCTACAACCTCCTGCTGCAGGCTGACGAGGAGGAGAAGAAGAGCCCGAAGCAGTCCCCGTACAAGAGGCCAAAAACATCAGTGAAATATGGCGCCTCATTTAGTAAAAGAAACCGTCCAGGCATGGCTCCTAAAAAGGTACGCGCTCTAGAAGGTAGCAGTAAACCTGCACGGACAAATCGTGTCCTCTCAGGCAGCAACTCCAATCTACCTAAACCAGCACGAAACACCGCAGTAGTGGGCAGCACCATGGGCCTAACCCCTCGTACAGTTCCACAGCACAGGAAGATGTGCATCCCCAATTCCCCTCGCACTAAACTTCCCTCTTTGCACAAGGCAGCAATCACACGGGAAGTGGAAAATGCCAAGAAGCTCTGCATCCTTACAGCCATCAAGCCGTCTAATGTTGAGAAAGAGAAGGCCAAGTTTTTCAAGTCTGACTTCAACTACAATCCACAGTTTGAGTACAGCAACCCAATTTCTCCATTTGTCCTGGCTCGGCATAACAATGCTTCAGATCGCTTCCTGACAACGGTAAGGGTGTGTGTGTTTGTGTGAAACAATTTAATTCTTTTGGTTTGGTTCATTTGGTCAGTGCTTAATAATGTGTTTCTTGGCCGGCTTCTTAGCAAGTACGCTAGCAAGTGAACTTTGTGAAGTCCCAACTATAGCAAACATCCTCAAAGTACACATTTTGGGGATAAAACAAGTAATTGTTGATTTCTAAAAATTAGTAATGACTAATCCTTTAAAAACCTGGCAGAATTGTACCAGCCTGTAGGAAATTTACATATATTTAAGGTTAGACTACTTTTAAGACGACAACATGAAAAATAAATAAAATAGAATAACTCCACTCCAGAATTTTATTTTTAGTTAAATGTACACTAATAACCGATATTTTTATAATAACAATGGATTATGTGAAATGTGAAAAGGGTGGCTCATACTGATGAACACACAGAGAATTGTCATCAAGTCTGCAGTTCCCCTCATTTAGGGTCTTTCAGCTCATTCTGATTTTTGCAAATTTACTGTTTAGATTCTCTCTCACCACTCTCATATATCTTGTTTCCAGCAGCTGAGAAACCCATTGTACACTATGGGCCTCGCGCCAAATGGCAGGCAGGCAAAGTTAGCGACTAGCTGGTGAACATAGTGGAGCATTCAGCAGCTAAAGAGACAGATATGTTTGACAGGAGTTGGTGGAGACGAAAAACAGAGTTAAATGGAGAGTGAATATTGGACTTACATTCACCAAACAAGTGCGTGATGTTCAACTTGTTGTAAAGCTTTGCCCCCAAGTTGCCAAAAAATGAAAATTCCAAATAATTAAATAATCTTGGAAACTTTCTTCTTAGTGTCTGGGCAAAATTTCCTGAGGTTGTAGGGACAGTGGGTGCTGGGGGACTTGGACTCATGACCTCAGTATTTCTATTGTCTGAGAGGGTTAGAAGTCCTCACCAGTATCTACTACATGGCCATAGGAAACAATAATAGTACTATGGAAATCCTATAACGTTTTAGAAACCCCTGTTCATCTTTCATTCTAAAGTGTCACACCTGCATAAACTGAGGTTTAGAGCAGGGTTGCAAAGTCAGGTTAAACATCACATTTGGACTCATTCTTACCAATCTCAAGTCTCTGTGTTGCTGTGAAAGAAGTACTGTATCAAGGTACAAATGGGATAGAGAAACTCAAAAACCTGAAACTTGCTTGCTTGCTGAAAAAAAGAAAGTACATTTAGCCAGTAAGAGCAAGATTCCACCAATTTCTGGCCCAGAGGTAGTGACAGGTCACTCATCACATCTACAACAATGTCCCTTGTGCATGAGGTTGGTGCTGAGCTGGCTGGTTTAAGATCAGCAGTCAAGTTGGATACTGTGACCACAGAGACTTGCTGCCAAAACTGTTTAGCATCAGGGCCAATCGGAGCTGATGCAGTGTGAGTCTATTGTCCAAGGGAAAGTGTACAGTGACTGGGATTAATTAGTTTAGGAAACAAATGCACAAAACCTTGTTTAGCAAACACTGGAGGATTAGTTTAAAAGTGCCTCAGTGGGTGTCTTAAATCAACATTAACAGTGTGAGTACATGTCTGGTGAGCAACACTGAAGCTGTAGAAGAATCACACACAGTACTGTCAAAACCAAGCTTTTGTTCTGTAATAAGACAGGATTCAAATCCCTGTTCTGATCAATCACCCCACAAATATGATATCGGATGTGTTTCTAGTGAACAGGAAAAGTCCTGTGGTGTTGTGTTGCAGGGTGTTTTAGTAACACAAGTACACAGATTGTAAGACAGGGAAAGAGTGAGTGAGCTCAACCGGAAATGCAGTAAAATGATCCTGCGGAGGATGCTCGTGTTTTTTTTTCCTGGAGTCTGCCCTAGTTTGTCATGTTGTCTTTCCCTGTGTTGAACTTTTCAAGTGGACTGTTACTGGAATTACGTTTGTCTCACAGTATGATATTTACGGAATTTGTCGGGAAAAATGGAGAGTAGAGTAATAACTCGTGGAAATGTGGAGCAGCCCCTCTAACATACATTTATATTCAGCAAGAATTCATTCAGTGTAAAGCAAGACTGTAAACTAGAGAGAAGTACACCTCCAAAAACATCAAGGCTTGAAGTAGTGCAAGGCAAGAATTCTTCTCTACACGCTGGACTTAATTCAAAACTTAAGAGTTAAACACAATCTGTCAAGAAGTAATCCAGAGAAAGTCAGACTCGCCAGCCTTTTTTTCACTATTGTCACCTCTATCAGTTTCATGTCCATCAAGTGCACAGTTTACTGACAAGATGTTACACGGCTTGTGTGTATCAGTTATGATAACACTGTAGTCATTGTACTAGTCGACGGGACAAGAAACATGAGCGGTCAGATGATCAGGTTGTAAACAAACCAACACTTAATCCAGATGATCTAAACCACTTCAGTAAAACTGAGTGTGAGCACACTTGTAATGTTGGTAATAATCTCTCCAAATACAAAGATTTTGCAGTAATCAAGGTGAGTGGATGTGAATGCTCCTTAAGCTGAAGAAAGTTCTCAGCAATCCAAGATAATCCTGATCAGTCTTGGTCACAGCTCTCAAAACAAACGTATCTGTGGGATCCACATCAAGATTGTTTGGTGTTAAGTATTACTATTGGCCGATATATTGTAATCACATTTTTTAAACACTCAAATATCGAATCAAATATCAGTAATTTGGGTGTTATCAGTATAGCAGTGAAAAGAGATATTGTGTGTTTTGTTAATGAGACCAAGCAAGAGCATATAAATAGAGAAAAGGATTGGACCAGGACCAAGTATAGAACCTCGGACAGATGAAGAGAATTTGCCATTTTGCCCATTAGTGACAACTTCTCTACATCCCATAGTTGGTCTGTAAAAAATATTTTACTGTTTGCCTTTATTTTCTTTTCCAAATAAGTTGTTTGACTAACTGGTGGTTTGTTTAATATCTGTCTGATTGTCTGACTGTTTGTGTTTCTTGTCATAGCAGTTTTCTCTTACTACTACTTTGGAGTAAATAAGTACTGTAAAAGTATTGCCTGTCCAAAGCATCAACAACAGAAGGTGTCAAAGACAGCCATTAGTCATGAGAAGCTTTTACATTGTGAGTTTCTCATGTCTTGCAGGCAGTGCATATCATGGAGCTTGCTCTGCAGCGATATGGCAGCTATGAGAGGTTTGAACAGGTCACTGGTGGCAACCTCCTCACCAAGAGTCGCATCTGGCACAACATCAAGAAATACATAGAGAAGGAAGGCTGCATGGGGGAGGTAAGAAGATACACGACTTGGTATATCATATGATGATGGAGATGCATTGCTTTTTATTTGCACACTCTCATTGTGTTGTAGTTTCTATTTTTACACAGTTTGATTCAAACAGCGACAAACACAACACAGTTCTGACAATTCCCACTGTAGAGCATTTTACATACAGTGAAAAAGTCATTAAGAGGTTGTAATTTGGAGTCTGGTATTTTCTGTCTGCACTCTGCAGTCTGTGTCATGGTGGATTTGTACAACATCATTACAGAGCAGCACACAGCAGGGCATCAAAGTGAATGAGCTCCAGGGAGAAATGAGACCTTGCCGCCACTTCACTGAAGTCATCCTGCGGTTTGCTTGTGTGGAGCTGTGTTTATGTAACCATCAACAAATACATGTTACATCACCTAGTTAATAATGTTCCACTGAGCACATTACACCGCATATACACACACCTTGTGTATGCTTGGTAAAGTCCTAATGGGTTTAGACATACTAGACAGTAGAAAGAAAATACAAGGGAGTGAACTGCATTCCACACTGACATATTTGCGGACATCCAAATGCAGCCCAAAATTTAAGAACCGCCTACATGGACACCTAATGCAGTATAAACACAACACATGCATGTCTGCTGTTTACGTTCATGTCTATCTTGTAGTATATCTGGCCCTTTAAATAGACTGATAAGATAAGATAAGATATTACTTTATTCATCATATTCATACACAATGCCAGAAATGTAACAGGTTAATGGTATAGTAGGTGTCAAAATATAAATATTGACTGGGTAACTGGTTAACAGTAAGGTGCAAATCCAAAAATATCTACACAATGTCAGAAGTAAGTAGTTAATGGTACGGACCATAATAAATAAACAAGCTAACAGTGATGTAAAGGTGTTAACAGTAAAGCAATCCAAAATATACAAAACACCACAACACAAGATATAAACTGGTTAACTATGGTGATATCATACATAAATAACAACTGGTGAACGGTAAGCTGCAGGTCCATACAAAATGTCAAAAATGTCAGGTTCACTGTAAGGATCATAGATATGTAAGAGCAATGGCATATAGCTATGTATGTACTATATCAAAACTGTACAGTAAGTGTACAGATAAGTGCTGTATATGGTTAATTTCAGAGTTAGACCCATGGTGTCTGTGAGTTATATAATGGTATGTCAGCCTCTCAGTTTAAAGGAGCTCACAATTAAAGAAAAAAAGCTTCACAATAATGTGAATCCCCTGTTTTGTGTTTTTTTAGGGGTCTGGGTTACAGTGGAAGTGGTCAGACCAGAAGTAGCCAGACAAAATTTACTCTCTTTAGTGTGAGCAGAGTCACGTAAGCGGCTGGAGATACCGGGGGTAGCAGACTTGTCAACAACATTCCATGAATTGAAAACTATCCACCTTTACACACCTAACAGGCAGGATCATGACACAACAGGAAGTTAATATGTCTCGTGCCCTTCTTCATGGAAATCAATGGGGAGTACCTTGCCTTAGGTGCAGTCACACCTCCTTCAAAGCCACATCCTTCAGTTCCAAATGGGAATTCCAAGAAATGAACAGAATTACCTTATAATGCAAGCTAATACAACAGCCATGCAATAATTCTGCTAATCTTATAGTGTTTTTGTTGTCTAATGTCACTAATACTGATACGTATATATATCACTAATGTTGGTAATTAAGGTGGAAGTGGATTAGCCAGGTTAAAGGAAAATACACCAAACAGCAAAAAAGTAACATTAAGTTCTATCTGTGTTGCTAGATCGTAGTCCAGGTGACAGATGACCTCCTGTCCAGAGCCTCCATGACGGTGGTGAACAGCAGACCCACATTGACCGTTAACACCTCCACTGCCCGAGAGCACTGGCTGGAAGGCATGCTGAGGCATGAGATCGGTGGGTACAGTAGCTCTCATACAGGGCTTGTGTTTTATACTTAATGTGGGGCTATAATCTACTAAGAGACTGTTATTGGTATCGATACACTGTATCAGTAGACCTTTGCATGGATCTAATTGATGTTGTTATTAATAAAGTTGCCTTGAATTTGAACTCTACAACTATATAAATAGTCCTTGTCTGTGTCTACCAGGCACACATTATTTCCGTGGCATCAACAACTGCCACCAGCCATGGAGCAGCAGCGTGGGCAGGAAGAAGCACAACCTGAAGCCTCTGAACCCCACGGAGGAGGGCCTGGCCAGCATCCACAGTGTCCTGTTCAGGAAAGATCCCACACTGTGGCGCGCCGCCCTGCTCTACTACACCGTCTACCAGGCCAGCCACATGTCCTTCTCTCAGCTCTTCCACAATCTGGGACGCTTCGTCCAAGACCCCAACACTCGCTGGGACTACTGTGTCCGAGCCAAGAGAGGCCAGACCGACACAGCACAGCCAGGTCACTATGTCACAAGATAGGGTTTAAGATTCAAAAGAGAGTTTGCTGATATATGCAGCCAGTGTTGGGCTTGATTACACATTTAATGTAGAGTCACACAATGCGTCAGTGATTGTATTAACCTGAATTGACATGTGATATAATCAAAATAACATTCAAAATATTAATATCAGCCTTTTAAAATTCATACTTGTCAAACTTCTTTTCTGACCTCTCACATGGCAGGGTGCTTCAGTAAAGACCAGGTCTACCTGGATGGTGTCCTGAAGATCCTGAGATACAGAGACAAGATCAATTTCCCACTGCTGATGGCTCTAGGAAAGGTGAGGTAGCTCAACTCTCTCTGTCTGGTGATTGGTCTATTTACTGATTCACTAAGTAGCAGCTACATTGAATAACTGCTTCCTGGATTACAGGTGAGAGTCTTTTTATTAGATGTTTCGGTGCTGTCATTCACAACCGGAACCAAGCTGGTTCATCAGACGTTCACCAGGTGGCTGCTCCACCCTGCCACTACTTGCTCCTCTTCAACCGCAGCCAAAATGTCTACCCTCTAGACTTCCAGCAGACCCTTGCAGACATGATGGATATGTGCACGTACGTGCCATGATGTGTTCTGGAAGTCCACAAAAAAGTCAGCTTGAGGTCACTTCTCTGCCAGTGCAGTGAGGTTCAGACATTTAGATCCACAAGGCACCCTAATCAAATGCTCCAACTACCTTAAGTAACTTCTTTCAGTGTGAAGTAGCAGAGCCTTTACTCTAATCACCTTGTAGATATCTGTGCTCCTCACTCTGTCCTAAGGCTAAGCCCAGACACCCTGCAAATGAAACTAATTTCAGTCGCTTATACAGTATGTGAAACCTCATTCTTTTGGTCATTACCCAAAGCTCATGACCATAGGTACGGGTTGGAGCATAAATCGATTGGTAAATCAAGAACTTCACCTTCAGACTTAGCTTCTTCCTTACCAGTACAGCGCCTGCATAACTGCTGTCGCTGCACCAATCCACCTTCCTTGGCTTCCTCTTGAATGTCCTCAGCTCCAACATACAGCAACGATGATGGGTTCTCTATATCAGTAGTAGCAGATTAGGTTGTGCTGACAGTGTCCTGTCTTTACCTGACTTCAGTTATATTCCCTTTAAAAGCTACTTTCCTTGGTTTTTGGGCCGTCCCACTACAGCTCTGTTTTTTTTATTTTCCTGTCAGTGGCGTCATGTTTCTAATGGTCTTCTCTCTGCCAGTGCTTCTACGATACCACTATAGTAGTAACAGTAACAGTAAGTAACAGCAGAACAATGTTGTTTGTGACATTCAGTCACATGGAATAAAAGTTTGAATGGAAAGCAAGGCTGAATGAGGTTTATATAATAACCTCTCTGAGGAGAGAACATGATGTAAGAAGTGATGTGTTTTTAATAACACCAGTGGTTTGGGAGCGGAATACACAAAATGGCTGTCATCAAATGATGTAATTAATCAAAAACCTACTCAAAGCACCACTGAGCTAACAGAGATGCTAGCATGGCTGTATACTGTTAGTCTTGTTTAAGTTAATTAAGTCATTAATTATTGTGGTTGCATTTCCGTACTGGTTCTGATGGTTCATCATAATTTCCTTCTTTAGTTGCAGTGCAGCAGGTTACTAATTCTGTCTATTTTCCTGTTGGCCCAGGTGTCATTTGAAGACGTGGACCGCCTGAAAGCACTGGCTCAGATGGAGAATGTCCGCATCCCACACTTCATGCAGGACCAGGCGAGGTATGCCGAGCAGCTTACGAAAATCATGACGGTCAACCAGCTGACTGACGAGGAGCTGAAGACCATTATATGAGTCCACTCTACGCTCCTGCACAAACCTGATCAAAAACCTGTCAAACCACTGCCAGCCATGGCCCGCATGCCTCGACACCAACACCTTCATCGTGCATGATAGCAGAGTGTGTGACTCGTGCAGCGTACTGTATTGCATGTAGTGTAGAGTTGTGTTAGACGGGATACATATTTATTTAATCTGATACTACTTTAATTAAATATCTGTTATTGCCCAGTCATTTCTCCACTGACACAGTGTTTAGGGCTGGATGTAGTTTGAACATTTTCTTTACCAGTGCCAATACAGTACCTGGATTGATACTTTTTCGATACCTTACTTTTATATAACATTTACCAAGCACTTAGTGCCAACTTTTTTTTTACTTGACAGTTTCTGATACTCGGTTCTTGTAGTTCAGTTTGTGGTGCGATACCCAGTCTCAGATTTTCATTAATAGCTTCTCTGTAGCTACATTAGCATGGTTCTTAAAAGAGAGTTAATATCCCATGATGAGCTAAATTAGAGCCTGACTGATACTGGATTTTTAAGACTTAAATTGATATTTGAGACTTCTGATAACTGTATGTCAGCCGATATTTGTTTTTTAACAATCACATGAACAAACGTATTTGATAAGGATCCCTTAAATTTGGTTATTAAAGAGTTGTGACCAAGATATCTACAGAGTGGGAGATTTTACAGTTGAAAAATACACTTATCAGTGCTTTGTGGTGGACAAACTATGTTTTAATTTTCCTCAAACATATCCAAGGGATTTCTGTACTTCAGTTTCTTGTTATTTATCGGCCAACATATGAGCATAAGGGCTGTCACTTTTTATTCAAAATTCAAACCATCCTTCGACTGTGGGAAAAAAGCATAACAGACGGTGTCTTGTACTTTTGTAAAAATGCACTTTGACCTATTGCATGCTCTGTAAACTGGGCTATTGTTGTTCTCTTTGCTAACATAAAATGGAGAAACCTAGCAAGCCATGCTGAAAGGATAATGAACACAGTCATCACACCAAACCATCTGAGAAGTAATGTGAGGAAACATTTAAGAATTAACACAATAGGTGGAAAATCTGCATATCGGTGAAGCTGTTTGCTGACTTTTCAAATGCAACTGCCTTATAGTAACGTTAGCTTGTTGCTCAGTGAGGCCACAGAGGCACTATGAATGGCATTAACTCTACAACGTATTTTAGCATTAGGCTAAGTGGGTTGCATTTGAATTAAACCGAACAAATTATGTGCTAATTTGAATTCATTTCAAATAGATTTTTTAAGAAGTGACAGCCCTAATACCGATATATCTATGATAAGCTAAATTAGCCGGTGATATCGGATGTGACAATGTATCCGTCAGGCTCTAATCTAAATGCTGCCCCAGAGGCAAGTTCAACCTGACTACTATGAAGTTCTTGAATAATACCTGAATGCTTATTTGTGATATGAATATGGTTAAATTTAGACACATGGAGTAACCATTAGTTATAGCATAAGCCTTTAAAAAGTTGTTGATCTAGTTCTAATATAAGGATTCGCTGTCTTTCTCTCATGCATCTATGATCTAAGTGTACTTACCTCGTGTTTTATATCTGTCTCTTTAGTGGAGATGAACACAATCTTGCACTTTGTTTCCTCTATATACTACTTAAGGTTACTATTTTTGTAGTACAGATTTTAGGCATTAAAAAAACCGAGAGTTGTTGTTCGAGAGAAAGATGGTGAAAGCAGGACGGCTCACAACAGCTCTGTCTTACTAGAGAGAGACGGACAGATAACCTTGGAAGTGCTTCATCAGCGTTGTCACACACAGGCCTGCTAATTAAAGCTGAGCCCGTCAGCATTGTTCTACATTGCTGAAAAGAAAATGTCCCTGAAGTGTGAAAGTCACTTGTAATACTGTATATGACGTTTTGAAGGTATGTTCCTTGTTATGCTCTATGAAGCCCTAGTGGTCCAAGTGCACTGACTTGAAGCCCTGTTAGACTATTTGCACTTTGTTACCTTCAGTCTACCTTTTCAGCTGCTATATGGGCAGTTACTGTGTTGGTGTCATTTAGACGGACTGATATATTTATGTTTTACAAACAAACCAAATGCCTCGTGGTTTTACTGTGATACTTGATGAGTTTTTGTGTCGTTAATACCAAGAATGACCTAATATCAGGAGCACTACTCTGCTTCCTCAAAGACCCCTTAAATGGTACAGTTTAGTAACATGGCATTTCTATGTGATGTTTTCTATTTGAATTTTGTGACATTCATAGAAAGAATCTTCAAATAAAGTGGACTCCCTGAAAAGTTTTTTTGTAGTTGTTGTTTTTG
>NTHP01000117.1:1842310-1860553 GCA_003416845.1 Oplegnathus fasciatus | reverse complement strand
AAAAATAGGGCCCTGAATCTTGATCCAGAATTGTTGGATTTTGGACATTTCTACAATATAAATAAATATAAATACCACCTACAGTCATACCAGCTAGCTGCTAACTTAGTCTCCTGTTGGGTGCTGAGCTGGCACTGTACGGTGGATTTATCTGAGCTTTTTCACTGCTGCTTGCTGCTGCTGGAAACAAGGCTGTATGGTTGTTACCATACCAGATTTCTGAAGGATTACACGAGTAGAGTATAATACCAGATGGATAAAAAGTGGATTAGCCTAATGCTAGCTGATATCACTGAGCTACAAAGCTTATGACAGAATATGGGCTAAGTATCAGGAGCTCTTCTCAGTGTCAGGGATCAATGAGGAGAGTTTCCTGAGTTGAACGTGCTGACCCACAATCTGAGTGACCGCAGTAACCAAATCTGTCGCAACACACACTGCTGGCCTCTCCGAACCCTGTCCGGAGGTGTCACACCTCCCATTCATCAGCGTCTGGTTTCACTGGGAAACTGGAAACCACAGAGGACCCGAGTGTTGACTGACAACTACAAGCAGTGACATGCTGGACAATAGGTATCAGTCTACAGTACACAGCAGTCACACACAGACACAGACAGGCCTCGCCCTCCCACCTCCTTACACTTGGCTCTGGTATGATGAACACAATGTGCACAAAATTTAGAGCATTTCTAATGAAAATGCACTCTGCTTAGGAACTTTATTAGACATGCGTGTCCCCTGTGCACTAATTTACTTTGTTTTTCATTTTTGACAACTAAATTTCAGTATGTTAAACTCTATTGCCAAGTCAGATAAAATAGTCATAAATGCGGATTCCTTGGGGAGATTTACTTTCAACATTGTATACTCTATATCTGCAGATGACACAGCCTTGAGAAGAGTGAGGGGTTTTCTTTTTGTCTCTGTGATATTCATGTGTGAGGAATGGCTGTTTTGTGATGAGGTAGGAATATCAGCGTGCATGTTTGCAGTATGGACTGTCGTATTGAACATAGAGGCAGGCTAACACACACTCTAACTGTCGTCTCTCTCTTCCATCTCTCAGGGGATTAGGCACTACAACAAGAGGTTTGTAAGGATGCAGTACACTTTAAGCTTGTTATTTAGACAATGTGTCCTGCGGAAGTAAGAGCATGTCTTTATCAGATGAACAGCTGAAGTGGTTATTGTGAAATGGGACACATCCCCACTAGAGGACAGTAGCACACAATGCATTTTCAAGAGGTGACCTACAACTGCAGAAACTATTCAGAAAAAATCCTGAAATCCCATGGCTCAGTCATAAAATCCACCAGAGTATCATTCTAAACACCAGATGACATGTCACTGCCAGCTGAAAGCAGGACACATACTGTAAAGTATCAAATAATGGACTGTTAATGTTTATTTAAATATGAACAAATACTGCATGCAGTGGGGCACCAGTGCTCATGAAGTCATGATGCATTAATGGTGAAACAGTTCAAACCCTGGTTAAGATTTAAATTGTTTTATTATGTGACTCAGATTTAAAGTATAACTATGACACTTCTGTAATAAAAACACACAGTTTTCTGTATGGGGGGCCGCTTTTCAGTTATACAGTATAATACTCTTTATAGGCATTCATGTATTTCTAATACATGTTGTTTGAATATACTGTGCAATATAAACACATTAAAAAATCTGTATTAACACATGTCATTTGAATGTGATCATACTATAACTATTATGAAAACATGGCTCTACATTACTTTATATAGGTACGGACAATATGAATTAAAATTACAGTATGTAGCCCACAGGGAAACCAAAGCGTCTTATGCAATTTTCAGTTTCTTAGAAAAATATTTTAAGGTAAAGTTATCTTGTTATTTAAGATATTTAAATTGGAAAAATATTTGTTTTTAGGAAGCAGCATAATTAAAACCATAAATTACATAAACAGTAAGGTATGCAAGAGTAATTACCTTTACCTTCATTATATTCATTGCTTCTTTATTTAATCATATTTATGAAGTCAATCTAATGAGTTTTAAATACCTGCATGTACTACAAGATGACATCATTTGGGATATTTGTCTGACTGCATGTCGGTGCAGTGGTTAGCACCTCCATTTCACAACAAGAAGGTCATATGTTTGAAGCCAGCCAGCTGGGTGGAGAAAACATCTATTTAATATAAGGAACAATATCCTTACCTCATTTATATAATAATTAATGGTTTTAAAATGTATATGTTATAAATGTGTACTGTAAAAAATATATTGATCATATATGAAATTGGCCATTTTTTATATATTTTTAAATATATGTGGCATATACTGTATAGGCAAATATACTGTATGAATTGTATGTTTTGGATATTGATGACGGACATACAGTACATTCACATACATATGGCCATATATCAGATCCAGGTCCATAAAGAAATGGTTTTCCCTGTTTGATGTGGAAGAATTGGAAGAAGAGCCCTTGAGTTGAACTGGAACGCTGACTCTGAGCCAAACCTTATCGCCTAACATCAGTGTTGGACCTCATTTATGCTCTTGTGGCTTGTGGTTCCAAAATGTTAGAGTGTCTGCATACCTTTGTTTGTACTAAACAGTGAAAGTATGTTTGCAGAAAATGATTCTTTGTAAAGTATTAAATATTTCAGTCTTTCATGTAGACTACCCAGCCAGGAACTTGTCAACATTGACAACATGTCAGAGCTGTCAGGTATTCTGCGTATTGCAGCCACAAACAAGGACATGAGGACTCTGAATAATTTAGNCTTTAAAGTTGACTAATTAGCATGTTGTTGTTGCTGACTAACAACAGTTTATCCATCCACCCGACACTTCTGTGCTGCAACTCCACTAAATCTAGGCTCCATCTCTGTATTTAACACACAGACTTGAGATTGGTATAGACAACAATGTCTACCAGGCAGGAAAACAGAGACAGAAAACACAAAGGAAGTTCAGAATATTTTTTTTTAATACAGCACAAATAAATCCCAAGACTCTTCTCAAATGTGAATCCTAAACTACTTGTTCAATTGTAAATATAACGTATTTTAAGAACACTAAAAGTAATGTAATGTAAACCCGCTGACCTGTCGATATTAGTAAAAGCAGAAACACACAGACAGATACACAGCAGATACTTTGTGCCCCCATCTCTCAATACTACAGCTTTTAACTGTTTTGTATCCATGTGTTCTTAATACCTGTAAAAATATATCTACTTTGTCACCAGAGGGAACATTTCTATTTTCTTTTCTTTTTTTAAATATTTTATTTGTAACTTTTTCAGAAAAAAAGGGACAAAACATTGTGAAACAAGCAGTTGACAAACAGGAACATTACCCGCCTCCTCCCACCCCACCCTGAACATGTAAAAAACAAGAAAAAACAGCAAGCGTACTCTTCTTCGCAGGTTTCTATGGTCATCCGTTTGTACAATTACATTGTGTTTTGAAAAATATATAAAGACAAATGTTAGACCTAAAGAAAAAGTCATGGAGGTGTCATGTGGGTCCTCTCAATGCTGAGACATAGTCAAGGAAGGGTTGCCATATCTGCTTAAACCTACTCGCTTTCCCTGATATCTCATATTGGATTTTCTCCATGTATAAAGTATTAGAGAGCTCTGTGAGCCAGGTTTCAAAGCAGGGGGATGTCTCTTTATTCCAGACTTTAAGAATGATTTTCTTTGCAATGACCATTCCATACTGGATCGATATAGTTTTCCGATGACTTAGATTTTCTAGCTGTTGTGACCGACCCAGGATGATTTCTGTTTTCTTTTGAAAGAAGAGTAGATGGATGTCTGGGTTGCAGGTGCAGATCGGACAACTACACACGATGTTACAATCACCCACTGAACACTTACTTGTAATGCAGCCTGATGTAAACCCACTGACGTGCTGATATCAGTGGTAAGAGCAGAAACACACAGACATTCAGTATATAATGAAACAGACACACAAGTCAGCAGAAATTATTTAAATGAGGTTTTGTTTACTTTAAATTTACTTGAAATTTGATATTTATGGCCATCCTTTAAGCATCAGAGACCAACAGCTGACCCCTGACACACCCATCAGCCACTGCACACTATGGGGTCATTTTGATGTGTATTAAAACATGTTCTAGGTAGAAAATATATCAAACTGAAAGATACAAGATGCATGTATATGGGTTTGTTAATGTGGGTGAATGTGTCCTCCATACAGGCCAGTTTCCCTATTTTTATATAAAATTAATGAATATATTGACTGTGGTACATTTATTGAACATTATTTATTTGAAAATTTGTCAAAATATGTCAATATAAAATAAAAATGTACCTACTCTGTCACTTTAGAATACATTTCTATTTTATTTCAAAAGAAAAGTATTTTTATCCAAATGTAGAATAGAGAAAAATATCAGTATACAGTTATAATCTTTAAACAACGTCTGTAATGTTTGCAGGCTACTAGAAGGAGCATGACTGGATTAACCCACTAGAGGGCCCCGTGAGCTACAACGTGGGTAACACATGGGCAGGTTTTCAGAACAGGGACAGGATTCAGACAGGCAGGAAGGACTGGAAAGCTTGGGCAAGGACGCAACATAGATCATCTGGCTGAGGTTCTGGGGCTGAGAGCAGATATACGCACTGTTGGGGTAAATGAGGGACCACGGGATATGTGGGGTTCAGTGAGGGACAGGTGTGCAGGGAGGATCAAGATTAGGTGAATCATAAAAGACGTGGCTCATGTCTGCTGTTCCCCTCTGCTGTATATGGTTTTAGCCTCTATCAGCTCGTTCTTTTGGTTTTATGGCTCGCAGACTCTGTTCTCATCAGCCTTGTTTCCAGCAGCAGCAGGCAGCTCTTTTCAAAGTAAAAGCTCTGATAAACCCACTCTACATTACCTGCTCTGCACCCGACAGCAGACAGACAGTTAGAGGCTAGCTGGTGAACATAGTGGAGCATTAAGCAGCTTAAGAGGAGCAGGAGTTGGTGGAGACCAAAACAGAGATAAAAGGAGAGTTAACATTGGACTTGCATTCATCAGTTGGTTGGACTCCAAATGAGTGCTAAAGTTCTATTCTCCACCAATTCAAAATGGCCCACAAATTGTGTACATTCTCTGACAGGTTTTCTTGTTGTAATGTGGATCAATTCATATCTGTGATCAGTGACTGATATAAAAAACAATGAGTGAGTGATAAGTTCTGTTTTTGCCCCCTTTAAAAATTGAATTTCCCCGCAAGGGATTAATAAAGTTCTTCTCCTTCTTTAAAAGCATCCCTGTGGAGCTGGTGAAAGAGCAGTCGAGGCAGCAGCAGCGTCTTCTGATGGCACTCTGACCTGGCATCTCATTTCCATCACAGAGGAAGATGGCAGCTCACACGTGCACACAGAGGCTTACATAATTTAAGAGCGCAGCCTTCATGAGCTGTACAGCTGAGATGTTATCATCCTCTCAACTGACAGAACAGAGGAGCGTTACAGCACAGCCTCTGAAGAGCCGGGTCATTCAGAGCTGATTAGATACTGCACTTATTTGCATTAATGAGAGTTCAGACACAGCTGGAACATCTATTAATTTCTCTTTATTTTATATACATATAGAAAATGTTTGGCACATTTCTTTTTAAAGTACATTATATATATTCTGTCTGGACATTTGTATGGCTCTAGGACTTACCAGTTACTATTATACATTGATAATTGAAACCCAAAAGGCAATCTTGGCACTTCTTCACATTCATCAGGAAACTCTTTGCTCCAGGGCTAACCAAGACAAAGCAGGATCCAGGCAGGACAAAGTCTGATGTCCTCCACTGCTGTTTTTACTGTGACTGTGGATGTTGTCACCGCTCATGTTTGGGCATAATGTCTCCTCTGTCCACCACTGCCATACCAGGCCTGCTCAGCTCCTTAGGGGATACATCAGCGTAAAACTCAGCCACCACAGGGCAGTGATCTGACGCCACACCGCCCCACGACCAGTTGTCCGGGATCCAGGGGTTGGTCAGGCCCTCCCGCACTACCATGCAGTGGCCTGTTGGAGGAAAAGACACAAGGAGATGGGAGGTCAGCAGACACGCATGCAACTTAGACAATGTACCAAAGGATTTACACAGTGAGGCAAACTTTGATCTAACAAAAGCTGCTCTAACTTACATCCAGCTATCAGGAACTCAAACAGCAGTTGAGACCCTAACCCTAACTGGACTTCAGTCATCATAAATAACACATGTAGGGAAAAACTGTCACCATGAACACTAGAACAATGTGATGGGTAAGACTAAAGTCTAAAGTCTGGTAAGACTTGACTTTGAGTAAACTCAAATGACTCAAGACTTAACTTGGACTAGTCTTGAATGACTTAAAACTTGATTGACAGTAAACTGACCCTCTTACGGTGCGCTAAAAGTCGTATCTGTACGGACATTTCAATCTGTAATTGATGTGAAATTGCAGAGCAAAGTAAATGAGGCAAAACTCTTAAAAAAAAATAGTGCACCTACCAGAATAGATCTTCTTGAGGGAGCGGCTCACCCAGATGTTGTCCAGACAGCGGGTGCCCTGTGGTGAGCGGGTGCTGATGTTGGTGAACTGGGTGAATGGTACCAGGGCACAGAGCTTCTCCTTTCTCAGTATGTCCAGCTCTGAGCTCTGAGGAGGCGAGCCAAAATCTCCCAGCACCACCAGCTCCTTCTCACCTGCAGAGAATATATGAATGGATGAGAATAGAGTGAAATTCTCATAATTCACCTTCATGTAGAGATGGAGGACACACAGGACATGGTGATCTGTCTGCAGCCACTTAAGTTTTGATCCATCACTCCCTTTGGACAAATTGTGTGGATCCATCCACAGTGTCTTGGCAGACCTGACAGACTAACCTTTGAGTGTTTCCTGGATGCTGGGGGAGAGGCGCTGACGCTTGGCTTCGTCTGTGTTGTGGTTCTTGCCGTTGGACTCTCCTGATGCAGCTGTGGCCTGCATGTGGACGTTCACCACCGTCAGCTCATATGAACCAACCTAATGGAAAAAGTCAGTCATTTGATTCTAGTCAGAATCCAGTTGGCAACAAAACACAGGGATATACATGGAGCTATCAGTTTGTTGCCCTTTTATAGGTCTGTAGTTTTTGATGACCAACATAGAATAGCTGGAGGGAGATTAAAGGATAATTCCAGATTATTAAAATTTGGGTCTAATTTTCATAGTTTTGGCCATCATTCATATCAATACTAAAACCATTATTTACAACCTGTCTGATTGTCTGACTGCTGTGTTTCTTGCCACGTCTGTCTTTTTTGCAGTGTCTCTGTATTCCCAGATCTCAGCAATTACTTTGGTGAGTTCAGAGTTATCATAACTGATGGAAAGGATTGCCAAAACTATGAAAAAAATAAGACCCAAGTTGTGATAAACTGGAATTAATCTTTGAACTCATTAAACCTAACTCATAAAATTTCTGCCTCCACCTCAATACAACAGAGGTGAACATTTCGACACACCTCACTGTGAACAGTTTTCATAGGTAGGAAAAGCGAGGCAGCGGTGTATTTGAGGGGAAAGAGTTCACCTCTGTGAAACAGAGTCCCACAACACAATAGGTGCATTTCCATCCATCTGAGAGGAAACGCCAAAGTTTTGGAAAAAAGACTCAAAATGTCGCAAAAAAGTTCTTACTCTTGGCTGAGGTGGAAGAGTTGGTGTATCAATGAAGGCAAAATGCGACAAAGTGCAGTGGACGTGGATTAATCATGACCTAAATGAAACATGCGACTTAAATGACCACTGAAGCCTCAGCTCCACTGGAGAAACAAAAAACGGTGAAAACATCAGATCTGTGTGGAGCGATGAGTTCACATAATCCACGAAACACACATACATTTCCATCACGTTTCCCACATTTTGTTCCACCATTTGAGGTTTGACAGGCGTCACCTCGTTAGCACCACCTATTGCTTATCTCTCGATGAACCAACTCCCAATATTCGCACAACAGTAGTGGATGGAAACGTGCAGAAATTTGCATTTTCTCTGTCAATTGTCTGAAAAATTCGGTTAAAATTGAACCTGGCTAATAATATACCAAATCACTGATATACATCACCTCAAATATGCTGTCTGTGTTGCTGACAAAACATTTTTATTAGTTGAATTCATGATTTTTTAACACTGGACTTCCTGTCGATGTGTAATGATGGTTTATCTACCTACTTATGGTACAACAAAATGTGTTTTCATTCTTACATCCTGTTGACATATACTACTTTAATGATAAGAGAGGCCCCCTGTATAAGGAAATGCATCCATGAACACAATAATGCCACTACTGCAAATACTGCAAGACTTTGAATTTAACTGAAGAATCCCTGTAATGATAAACTTGACAGGACAAAAGAATATTTTTATACATTTGTTTTTAGCAAACACACCTCATCTGAACGCTACAGTCTGTTTTGGGAATCAGTAATTACTCACAGAGAAGTGAGCCAGGTAGAGTCGAGGGTAGGTGTGATTCCCATTGCCGTTGACAACAGGAGACTCCAGGACTGCAGCATCCTTCAGGTCAATACCAGACGAACTGTCCCACAGAAAGCCCGAGTAGCTCAATCCCTGGGAAAAGATGATCATGGGAAATGGAGTCAGGTATTTGTTTTTAAAGATTATGATACTGCCCTACTTAAATAGCCTCAACACCATTACTAATGAATAGCTTATGACTTATTAATACGTAGTTCACTGTATCACAAGGCCATCAGTGAACCATCTCTCGGCTTATTGAAATGTAACAATTAAGCTGTGTTCTTCTCATTCAGAGTGTAGGTGACACTGTTTATAGCAACACAAGCAGCAACCATGAATGTTTATGACGGTATGTGACCTAAAGCTGAATCTTGACTATGTATCAGTCTGTTACAGAGACGAGCAAGAAGCACATTCATTGAAATGCAAATGTTACATGGGTTTCTTGATCATGGCTTAATTGGATTCTTTTCTACAGTACTGTACGAGCCATGAGGTAATTGTTGGCTGGGTAACAGCAGTATGCTGTGTCAGACGGCCTAATTTCAGACATAGAGATGTTTTTTAGATGAAAGGTCAGCTAACAAGGCTTAGTCACAGTCAAACTGCTACATTTTCTGCTACTTAAAAAGACAGTTTGGAGACTGAAAATGCTTCTTCTCTGAAGTGAAAACCTTTAANACCAGAAATGTGTGAATGGATGAATGTGTGTGTGTTCAAAATAACAGCACCAGGACAGACTGACACCAAGGAAAGACTTAAATACAAAATAAAGCACATATGCAGCAGGAAATGAAAAAGTATGAAACTATGTGAATGTTTCTCTCTCACAGTACATCCCTCATGTGACTTTAAATATGTGTTCTATGGGAAAAGTTGTTTACCACATAAAAATCCAACCAAGAGTGCAACTCAGATGGTAATTCAGAGAATATTTTACTTCGAGGGCACTTTGAAGCAGGGCCGTAGGCTGGAGTTTAGAAATACTGAGGTTATGAGACAAAGACACTAAGAATAAAGTCTGTAAAATGTCTCAATCATTGCACTGTTTACATTTTATTTATTCACTGTTCAGTGCCAGTATGCTTATTGGATAGTCGAATAGCATTGTAAAACCCCACACCTCTCCAGCGTCGGAACTTTCCGAAACTGAAAGCCTTTCAGGAGAGAGTGTCTAAAAATGTGTGCCGTTATCTCCATATTTAAACGATAATACGCCGCCCTCTCTATGACAGCCAGCTTGTCACTGCACCTTCGAGTGTTCAGAACAAGAACAAGACTTCTGATTTCCGACGTGGTCGGACAACATGATGTACGAACCCCTTCTCTTCTAGAAGAACCCGGCACATGAAACATGAAAAATTTAAAGCATTTGCTAGATTTTGTTGCTGAATCCTACAGTCCTGAAAGATGACATCTTTTATCTTGTGTACACAAGTTTAAAAAAAATACCATCTTTTGGGACTTCTGTGGTTCTGTAGAATTATTTTTTTTTTAATTTTTGTTGGCCTAAAAGTACTCAGATCAATTAATCAATTATACAACATCTAAGAAATATATGTAAACTCCACCCTGGATGATGAAAACCAAAGTATCATGCTATCATGCTGTCAGAATGCACAAGCAGCTGGGGCTGGCAGGGCATTTTAAAACCCCTTGTTGTTATCTCAACCATCCATCTTACGTGACCGAGGCCACTGATGCGCAGCTGACCCAGCTCAACTTTATATCAAGGGTTCATCTACTGGCCGGTTTCCGCTGTGAACAAACTGTGAAACAAAAACTTTGCTCAGTGTCTTCCTGATGTCAGAGTAGATACTGTAGAGAAGAGAGACAACCTCTTGGAGTTGAATAAATCCACTAGGCTTAGACTTACTGGACTGGCTGATACCTTTGAAAACCAAACACTGAACTGCTTAATTTTCTTGATTTAAGAAATAAACCTGCTGTAGGTACTGATCTCTAACATTTGGGGACTGACTGGCAAAAGTTTGGGTTTGACAGATTTAGGTCTTCGAGGGCTGATTACACCAATATTTCTGAACGGAAGGTAAATAGAGCGATGCAGCAGTTTTCTGTCCCGTGACATTCAGTGTAATGTACTCTTTAAACAAAGCAGCTAAACACAGATATCAGTGCTGTTAAAGATGGCTGCCGTACCTTGCTGGACTGTCCGGTGGGTTTTTCACACACAACACTTTTCCACAGCCCTCGTGGCCATTTCCACTTCCGTACACTGGCCAGCGTTCCTTGGTTTAACTCCACACAGAACTGCAACACAAAGCAGAGAGAGGACATTCTGTCAGCACTGTGCACAGATACCAGATTTATTGTTAGTTGCACTTCATTATTTGGCAGTGACGTAAATGTTGATTGTAACTTTAGTTCTGCTAACTCTTCTTAGAAGAAGATCCACAGTCTTTTGGGCTAAGTATCAACAGTCGTGAACCCGGTAAAACAATCACTTAACTAAAAACTAAACTGTAGACTAAATACCTAAATTGTAGCTAGTAGCTAAAATGAGTGAGTTGAATGTTTTTGAAAAATATTTGATGAAAAAAGAACTTTTAAAGTTACTCAGAGGGAACAGAAGCCAGCCTGGAGGTGGGCTTAAACTTTTTACTACAGGCTCTTGTGGGTGTACATAACTTATTCAGGTCTTTATTAAAGCAGAGATCATTCAAACTGAGCTAAACTCAAAACAATTTGAACCTGATACTCCTTCTCTGTGTAAACCATTCACAATGCTCCAAGCACAGAAAAATGATCGACCAACTGACCGACTTAAGACACAGCATTCTAGATACTAGCTTCAACAATCTATTTAAAGAATTAAAATTTCAATAGTACATTTAAATGTATATGTTTTACATGACTTTATCTATATAAAGGCACCAGATTTTCTAGTTAGCTGTGCCATAAAAAAGACAGTAGCATTTTACATCACAGGTCAGTAATAGAAAGGTAATAAGGGAGTCATTTCATGGTATTAACAAAGAGAATAACTTGGTAAACTCAGGGTTATTTTCTGTAATAGGCTAATAATAGGACACAAGCAGGAGAATAATCATCAAAAAACAGTAACCATGGGCCAGAGCATCTCAGTAATAACATGGTAATGATGTACAATGTTAACCACAGGCCTGCTTCTTTGCTTCTACACACTAAGATTACCTTAACCACAGAGGTCATTACTTCGCTCAGAGCAGCTCTGTCTGAGAAATATTAGCAGCAATGTTGTTGTATGGCTAAAATTCAGAACTGCGCATTATAATAAAGTGCTTTCTCAGTGCCAAGGACACTGTGAGTTGATAATAATGAGAAGAAGAATAATGAAATGCTAACAGGACTTTATCTCTGCCTCTGATTAGCTTCTAATCTGCCTGAAACACATGACAAAGTGCAGTTCACGTGGAGTGTTGCACTTTATTTTCACACTTGAGGGCAGATTAACTGGTCGTCAGCAGAAACATGTTTTGCATGACAGTCTGAGAAACAATACAGAGTTCAGTGAACTCCAATGGCCTCATCTCATCTCACGCAGAAAAAGGAAATACAGTGAGAAAGAGGAAGCCTCTCGTGTTGACGTGACGGAGAGAGGACTAAAGCAGTAGTGGTGTAACAGGCGATGGTAACGTGGTGTGGGAAAGGAAAGAGATGCAGGGAGCTGCTCATGAAGGCTCAGGTTGCTCCTTTGGCTGAACCCGCCACTGGCTCTAAATTTAACCTGAGAGGCTCCCTGTGGGACACCGGGAGAGTCAGAGGAAGCCCACCTAGTGCACGCACACACATTCTTGGCTTCTCCATGAGAGGTCCACATGAACGGACACCTATTAATATTTAAAGTGACAATAGCCATGTTAACACAGCTCTGATGCCGAGGCACTTCCCTATATCATACAATTACAAAACATATACAGCAGTATCCTCTGACACTTCATAAATATCTGCAATAAAACACAAACACAGACGTTTTCTCTTGATACAGCATGCTGAGCACGGCCAGATTAACCTGTTAGGGTGCCCCGGCACAAAAATACCCCATTGTCTCCGACAAGCATGGTGTATAGAGCAAACTAAACGTAGTAGTTTTATTATTTTTAAAACAAATTCATAAATTATAATATTTAATTCATGGTCTTGAATCATGTTACATACATACAAAAAACTAACTGAAAGAACTAACTGAATGTAGCATCAAACAATCATGTCGACATTTTAACAACAACAACAGCTGTTCAACAGGCACAAAGGATCAATCTGAGGAATACCTGCAGATCTCCATCCTGAATTAAAGCAAAACATTAAATCCGAGCAGCTCTTTAACATTACATCGTCCTCGGCCTAACAACTTTCACTGTTTATATTACACACTGCATTAATGATAAAAGTCGTGGGAACTAAAATTGCGTTTTGGAGTTGCAAAATAAACAGTGACAGTTGTCAGGATGGAGAATCTTATCTAGATGAGCCGCCTGGATTGAATGCAGTTTTGATCTTGAATGGAGAGACATAGATAGACGGAGGATTAGGCCTGTTTGCCTGATAAACACTGTGTTATCTTAATTTGATATCCCCTAAACATGTTGAGATATTTGTTTGAGGGAGTTTTTCCAGATCCGAACCTACAGTAGGATAGAGAGTGTCACAGGCTGTACCAGTCTGTAAAGCCCTTTAAGGCAAATGTGAGTTTTTGGCCAATTGAAACAAAAATGACTTGACTAAATAATGTTCAACACAGTGTTCTGTTATTATAATTCGTGCACACAATTTAATTTGAGAGCACTAATTTGTGTTCTTAAATGTACTGACTTTCTCCTTGGCTGGGCTTCATCTAAACCACTGCTCCTATGGAAAGCTACCTGGCTGACTGAAGACAGCTTTATTTAGGAATACACACCATGGGAGCACAACATAAAGTGAAGTAATTACCATCTTAAAACTAGATTTTGACACAGGGGTCACTTTTCCAAGATCACTTAATGCTGCAGGACCTGCCGTACTGTAGTGAACAACTGAGCGACACACTGAGACCTGAGTGTAGCCACTATATGTGCAAGAAATGATGATGAGGATGATGAGAAAAGAAAGAGATGGATGTCAGATGTATCAAATGTATGACAATTAAGCTCAAGACATCAAAGCTCAGGCACAAACTGCATAGTTTCTGGTCCCTGTGAGGGAAGTGTTCATACACCTTGTCCTCATAGGGACTGAAACACAAACCCATTACGGTTTAACAGAGCAGCACAAAGCTAGATAATACTAATTAACACTGAAGAACTGTTACAAAGTCTATCAGGCTATCTCACCGTGCTACCACAGCTCTATTAGGCTGCAGTGAGATATACAATCACAGTGAACTGCATTCTGCTTTCACTGGCCCATCGCTGAGTAAGGAATAATATTAATAATAAAGCAATTTCAGACTGCCAAGAGGTTAGAAACCCCCAAGAGGATTTACTTTCAGTTGTAGTCCCCAGGGGGCATTCAGCCTGTAAAAGGTACAAGGATGAATTGCTCACAAGTATTACTTTGCCAAAACACAAAACACCCTCATAATTCAGCCTGTGAGGACCAAAGTGCAGGCACAGCATGTAGTCAGGGCCCTGGCAAGGAGCCCGGGCCTGGAGGAATCGCCTGGCAGAGCGGGAGAGCACTATGACACCTGGACTAGACCAGGTACAGGAAAAAACACTGAAGCACAGGCTCATTTCTCACTGCCAAGGGTTTAATTATCTGATTACTAGACTGAGTGTTAATCAACAGTACAGAGGACAGAGGAGGTAAAACGTCCTCACCATTACTCTCACTCTTATCTTACTCTTATCTTACTTTGGGCTTAAAGACAAAACATGTTTAACAGAAAGCTTGTGTTACAAACTGTAGCTGTGGAGTCCAACTTCATGGAAGCGTAACACTAAACCACTGTAGTGGCCCTTTAAGTTACTGTTCACCGTGTCTGTATCTTCAAAATCCAGTCGGAGCCGAATCACAGGACAAGTTAGTTAATTGGTTTGTGCTGTTTACAGCTGGCCTGTGCCTTTAATGGGAGAAACTACAGTGTAAATGTGTTGCCAAAGAGTTGCCAAGTTACACGTCCGGCAGACACAGAGCAGCATTGTCATTCATTTGGAGTCGTGTCTGTGTCCACCTGATGAGTGTAAGTCAAGGATTCAGTCTCCCTTTAGCTCTGTTTTGGTCTCCACCGACTCCTGAGAAAAATATCTGGTTCTTTAGCTGCTAAACGCTCCACCACGTTCACCAGCTACTCTCTTTTGTCTGCCTGCTGTTTGGCACTGGGCAGGTACCTATCGGTGGGTTTATCAGAGCTTTTTCACTGGATGGCTGCCTGCTGTTACTGGAAATCAGGTTGATAAGAGCGGTGACACTGAAGCTAAAAGAAGCCAAAACACTCTGTAGAGATGAGGGAGACTACGCAGTCGGGTACGGCTCTTTCCTCACCCTGAGAGTACGTTTATCCCCACTACTGGTAGAGCTCTAAGAATAGCAAAATCATCTGTTAATTCTATTCAGTTTTTTAGTATTATAGCTGTAATGAACACTGCAGCATCCAGGAGCTGATAGCAGCACTCGGGCAAAAAGCAATTCAGGACTTTAGCTTATAAAGTACAGCATGTCTCTGTATGTTACATCCTGCTTTGCATGTCCATACTGTTGTTGTTGTTGTTGTCTATGTTTTGTTCTCAGATCAGATTTAATGAAGGCTAAAAAAATATCCAGTTGTCTGAAGGTTCTTTCATTTGCCCAGGAGCAAAAACACTGAACTCCCTGTTCAAAGCAGGATGGACAAATGTAGAAATTTAGGAGCAAACAGCAGCGAACTCACTGAACCTTCAGAGGACTGCCAGAGAACTGTGTCTGGGGTTGCCAGTATCCACACAACACAAAACAACAAGGAGAGAGAGAGAGTGTGTGTGTGTTTTTGAGGTATTTATAAGGAGGAAAGCTAGGCCACTTGTTGTTGTTGTTACTTGTTATTGTATGTTAGTTATTGTATTTACTCAAAGGCTGTTTGATAGTAACCAGTAAGGTCTTCGCAGTATGATTAATCATGAGTTTGAAACCGAACCACAGACAGAGGGTTCCTTAGCGACAAAACAGACGGGAAACAAAAACTAAAACCGGCACACTCACTCTCTGTGTGACTAATCACAACACATGTCCAGGAAACATGTCCACCAGAGTCACAGTGAAATGCTCTCATGGGTGTTGGTAAAATCTTACACTAAATGGACATTTATCACGGGGATGCAGTGGAGGGTTTATCCACTGGAAGTTAAGTTATGCCACATTTTTATGATGTTATAAATCATTGTGATGCACAGTTCACGTTTTTATCAAAGTAATGTCAGTTATGACTTCTGACAGTCTGTTCAGCCACGGCAGTTGCAGCCAGCCTATCACAGCTCAGCTCCACAACTTCTGCAAATTTGGATTTTGTGGCTTCACTAACTGACAAGATCGAAGCTAAGCTCAAATCCAGCCTTCAAAACAGACAAAAGACTCTGGGTGATGTCACAGACGCTACATCGGTGTCATTCCACACTTGATGGAGCAGATATTGATGGACTAGAGAAGAGACTTAGCAGTAATACAATTCTAAATTCAGCTTTGAGTGAAGCGAGTCCATTGTATGGGATTCCAGGAGTTAATACGACGCACTATTACAGATTAGAGCACAGCCTCTAGCTATAGCCTAACTATAGCCCTGTGCTCTTTACAGTGGAATGCAGCACATTTACATCAGTAAATATGTCTTCCTCTGTTCTGATTCAGTTGTACAGCAGGAAGTGGCCGGCTGAGCTCAGTCAGGCTTGGATACTAATTTGACACATCCCCTTTTCAGTAAATGACTGAGATAGAAGGTGTGAAATTTGCTGTGTGTATATACAGTGTATGTATATAAAATGTAAAAATAAGGCATAAATATAATTTGGAAAGCGGCACTGCACCGAGCGAAGTGAAAGAGAGAACGGAAAACATTTCTCATTCACTCTGCAGGAACAGACCATGAAAAGAGAGGGTGCTAATGGCTAAGGCAAGACAGAAGAGATGGGAAAACAGGCAGAAAATCAGTGTGGGAGGCTGGCAGGAGTGAACACACTGCAATGTGGGCTACCACTTGTCCAGAGGTAACTCATCCTCCCACCGCCTCCCTCTCTCTGTCCAAAATACTCTGCTGCAGACCTACTTCCCTTTCCACGGAGCTCTGGTTTCTCTGCCAAGCATCCATCTGGTAGCCAATACAGAAAGTGACATTTCACGTGTGCAAGCAAGTGTGTAGGCTTAACAAGAACACATCATACTGCTCCGAGCGGACTGCTGAACTCTGACATTTTATATAGATACACTAACACCTCTGCATTAATGCAGTCGCCCTACATTTCTGCTCAGTAAGAGGGTGTGTGATCTAACAGTACAGCATACTTCATGTATTAGTGCTTCTGTCTGTGAATTTATCCAATGTTTTCCCACACTGGCAGATTGAGGTCCCAAAATTTGCAAAACCAGCATTTCATATGACACAATTTCGCAGCAAAATCAATTAATTTTAATACAATCGCTGCAATCAGAGTTACTTGGTCTCAGGGGCAAGGTAAATCTGTGCAAATCTTTTGACAGTGTTGACCTTTAAGGGAACGGAGAACCGGAGAGCCCAAAACAGAGGAAACTATCGTAGCATATTAGCTGTTGCATTATCCACTTTTATTGAAATAGTGAAAGTGAAAAAGGGTGAGGTCAGGGGGTGGACAGGCAGAGACATTTACCTTAAAACTCCAACATCCTGGGCGGTATTAAACTCATCATATTGAGTAGAACTGGGTCAATATGGATGTAATATTGATATTGTGAGATAAGACTAGGATTTTGATCATAATATATAAAGGTAAAAGGCATTTGCTACACTTAATAGAAAATATTCTACATTTTAGGAAATATGTTTATTTTGTCTCTTTCCAAGAGTGAGATGTTTAGATGGATCTCAGTCTCATGTCTGTGCGTTAAGTCCTGAGCTGGAGTCAAATCGTGGTTAGCCTAGCTTAGCATAAAGACTGGAAACAGGGGGAAACTGTTAGCCTGGCTTTATCCAAAGCTGAAAAAATACACCTGCAAGCGCCCTTAAATCCAACTAATTATTATTATCATGTTGTATTTTGTTTGTTAAACACGTATATACTGTTAGCATAAGCATCTAAATTACACTAGTGGTCATAGTGGGTACTGTGTGCTGGAACAATTTGCAGGTGAACAACAGCCGGCCACAGTGACTCTTGTTGTCACGGTGAGGTTGCCAGGTTTGGTGAGGTGTATCTCTGGCGGTTGTTTGTTAAGAAACGTGTTAATTAGTCAGTGTTAGAGGTTTTGGTAGATGTACTTTTGCAGTTTGGGCAGAACCAGTCCAGCTGTTTCCCCCTGCTTCCACTCTTTATGCTAAGCTAGGTTAACAGTTAACAGACTTTTCTTCCTTAAAATGTAACATTTAACAAGATTTAACACTGGCATTTTGAACACTAGCCCACCAGATTAGCAGTCTGTACAGTATATATTAGGAGTATAATGTAATGTAATCATGTAATAACTTAATATTTCAAGACAGATCTTGCTCTAAATATGCAGTAAATATGTGTAAAGAATCTTAAGTTTGTTTACTGTTGTATATTTCATATTTCTCTCTTATTAGATCGGGGG
>NTHP01000117.1:1816951-1842252 GCA_003416845.1 Oplegnathus fasciatus | reverse complement strand
GGGGGGTGTAATGGGGTGAACAGGTTTAACATGGTGAACTAGAAGGCAGTAGAGTGCAAACGTCCTCTAATGCTGAATAACTTGGACAGCTACAGCTTCTGTAATTATTTATGTTTCTATGCAATTTGTCTTTCCAGAAATCTGGCCGTCACAGCTCCCAGCTGTCAGCCAAAATGTTTTTTGTCTTTTTGGTCAATTATTCTTCCTTACTTTTTAAAAAAGAATGTGAATCAAAGATTAATCCAATGTATCATGATTACTGACACCGCTGAAGAGGACACCCTCCCGCCCATGGCAACCACTGTCGTATTTATAGTCATGAAAGCACAGGAGAGCGCTAACACAGTTCAAACCCGAATGTGAGCCTAGAAATAGAAGACATTTACACTCAGGAGACAGAGAGAGACAGAGAGAGAGAGAGAGAGTGGAAGGAAAGGGGGGACATTTGCATAACAGCAACACATTAAATAAATGGGGAACCACTGAGCGAGAGTTTCTGAGTGCATTTGCCCGAGCGGTGAGTCATCTCATTTACAATGCTAAAAATCAAGGCAGCCCTCGTACAGTAGCAGCCCTCCCAATCAACCAGTGTGACCCAGGCAGAGAGCAGTGGGGTGCATGGCTCCACCTTACCTTATCAAGAGCCTCCCGCTCCAGCAGGTCCTGCACTGCCAGTAACTTGATGCTGGAAACAGAAAGAGAGGAGAAGTTTTACATTTACATATTCACATCTTAACTGTACAGTATATATGCCAACAAATCCACACTAAGCAGCTGACATTTTTATGTAAATTCTTATGGAATCGTAGCATGTGATGGCATGAGCTTTTGTTTGTCGAAAAATGATGCAGTACCGCTGAAAGGTGGTGCAGTTCATGTGTTGTGGGATTACTGTGTTGGCTACCACACGGACTTCTTTGAGACTACCACTGGGGGGTGCAAAAGCCAGGAATTTCACAATCTTCAAAAGCCACTTCAAAATGAGACTTTAAAGCGAAACTGTGCAACTTTTGAACAGCTGCTGGTAGCAATGGCAGGATAATGATAATTACATGAATTCTCCTCACTTCTCATGATTCTCTTCTGTCAGTTACCTTGAAGACATCATTATTAAGCGACCTGACTGAGAATGAGCAGAATTAAACCACAAGCAGCGAACAACAAACATGTCTCCTGATGAAGTACACTGTGTTTACCTCTTGATTTCATTTTGTGGTAAAAGCATGTCTATGCATTTAACACATTTATCTTTTACATGCTAAAATGTAGTGTAACAGCAAACTAAGTACAAGTTTGCTAACGTCAGCTAATTTTAGCCACCATAAGCTACTGGTCATACCAGGGCAAGTGAGGCCGTAACTGCAAAACCCTCAAGTGCACTGAAATGAGCAAAAGTTGCTTTTGTTTCATTCAATTAAACTTTTCATTTTTAAGAGGGATGTTGAGTTATTTCCTTTTTCAGAAGTTACACAGTCTACATTAAACCCAGCCATTTTGGTCTAAATTACTTTGTGAAAACATCCTGTCTTGTGTTTGTGTACATGCTTAAAAGTACTCTATGGAGTTTTTAACTGGTCTCCGATGCCTCTATGTGACCTACATAAGCAAACGTGACCAACAGCGAGAAGACTGGCTATTTCTATTAGTTTCTAATAGTTATTCTTAATGTCTGCCACTGGGTCGGTGTTTTCCATGACGTCAGACTAAATGGTGCTGGGGTTTGCTCTGGCTGTATTCGAGTTGCTTCAGCCGCTAACTGAAGGTCCGTCTCCGGAGCTGCCGCCTGCTCTCCTCACGGCGAAGTAGTCTCCTTGCAGCGGGGAGTGAAGCGGAGGGAACATGTAACCTAACGTTAGGTGAAACACTACCGCCTTAGTCCACAGGGACCGCCAAAATGCTTTAAATAAATCCTTCAATAACCCATCAAATTACCTACATGTTAACTTTTTTAACAGATCCTTCAGCCTTTAGTTTAAACCAAAACAAACTAGAAAAAGTAACATTACCCAAATAAACTCAAACATCATTCAAATTCATACAATTGAAGGAGAAGACGTGTCAGTACTACCCACACTGTTTGATTCATAGATGGTTTGTAGGAAATACAGAGCTGAGACACAACTGCAATGAGTGCTGAGCATCAAAGATGGAAACTAGAAACAGTGAGGATCTTTTAGATCAACACTTTAAAAGGAGACATTTTCTCACTTACTTCTAGCGACATCTAGCCATGCAGATATGCTTGGTTTGGTATCATCTGGTTTTAACATATCTGTCACTGAATCCACAGGTCTTACTGTGAACAGTTCTCAGAGGAACTACTTTCCATTGAAGGAATAGTGTGCTGTATTTGGGGTCAACTGAACCTTTAAGGAAACAATCAAGGCCACTAGTTTGAGCAACACCTTTAAATCAGTCCTCAAGGTCAGTACGCCATTGGTTTGCCATACCTTACACATTTAGTCTACTTACAGTGAACACACTGGAAATGTTGGATTACTCGAAGTAATGTAATGTTACATAATGCTAAAACCAGGGCTGTATTCTATTACCACGCACACAGTGATGATATACTGTGTAGCAGAGAGAGTCAGATAGTGTTGACACAACAGACACAAACGGCACAACCGAAACTGGATCCTCAACACAATAAGCAGCACATTTCCTTTTAAACCGGCGGAGAGCAGAAAAAATCTGACTAACTCTGACTGAGGGGGTTTGGACTGGTGTCCTACATTCTATCTGCCAACGCGTTATTGCACTGGGAAGGAGGGGCCTTTACAGCCCAATAAACATTTATCTGTTTACCTTTAAAATTATTTTCCAGACCAACAGTCAGCACAATAAAAAGCAATACATTTCTGAGAGGCACCAGCGCTTTTTCCTCCTGCCTTCATTTGGCTCTGAAGAGGAACTGCTTTGCAATGCAATTTGCGACAGAAGTGAGGAAAGCATTCTTCAGTATTTCATTTGGATTAATGTCTTTTACAAATCAGCACATGAAGACAGTCTTATGTAGTAATAAGAAGGGAATCAAATAAGTTCCCAAAATCCTGATAGTTGACACCCACAATCTTCAAGAGCATTATTATATTAGAGCCAGAGGAGAAAAACTGCTGCTTCATGGAGTTACACAAGGCATTATTCTGATACACACCCACAGCTCAGTCTGCAGCACCATATGATAAACTGATTCACTTTGGTGCAACACAATGAAATGAAGTTGGTGGCAATGCTTTGACCTCATTCACCTCTAACCTACTAATCCCAAATCAGTCACACAGAAATTTATGTTGCATAACAAGTCTTTTCTATTAGTGAAGTGCTGCTGCTGCTGCTGTCGGGCATTATAGGAGCTCTGTTCACACTCCAGACTGACTCACATTCACTCAGCGACCAGCACCAGCAGCATGTGTAATGTAAGCAGTCAGCACTTGTGAAGGAGAACATAGAGGAGTTACAACACAAATCCTCTACATGGCCGCGCATGTCACGCTGCAAAGGCTGTGAGGCTTTCAAGGGCAGATTCTGTTATGCAGCATTCAGGTCAAACAGGAAAAATGGCAGGCAGAGACCTCTCTGCCTGAGAATATCATTCATCTCCTGTTTCAGGTTTTACACAAAGCGGAGGACATTTCTTAAGTGCAACATGGCATAATGTAATTTGATGCGTATCAGTTGAGGAGCGTAGCGCACACTGGATGTGCAGAAGTAGTCCAGATAAAGAAGCCGAGCTGTGTCGATCCATGGAGTGAATATGCTCCAGCCAGTGACGGTGGCTTTGACTTGTGGTTGTGGTGCAAATCTCTGCGTGGAGGGTTACTACAAGTACTGTTGAACTTTGATTGTGTTCAAGAAGTTTGGTGTGTTTGTGTGGTTTCACTGTGTACACTTAAATATTCAGACTAGATTAAGGCATATCAAACCTGCAGCAAATCATGATGCTTGGAAACAGGACTGTGGTGTATCCTGATGTGTCAACACGGATCAACTTGATGATTTGTGATAAGATGTCGCCGTAGAAGACCGTAAGCATGGGTGTTTTGGTGCGCATCATACACTGCCAGTGTCTTTGGATTTCTGTACCGAGACCCTGTCCAGCTGCTTGGTCCACATTAGTTTGTTTGATTGACAGTTTTCACACCAACCTAAATTTACTGTGCTGAACAGGTAAACACACCAGAGTTTGTTTCAATGGTACCAAACAAGTTAAGGTTAGGTGTGACACTTTGGCTGACCACACTGATGCAAACAGGTGATGTGTGCTAATACTTTGTTCATTCAGCTGATGTTTCATTAATGCACGCTGTCAAAAATCAGTAAGCATTGCAAGGTGTAATTAGGACTTTGAAGTGAGCTCACTACAGCCACATTTACACATTCTAAGTATGTAAGTTTTCATCCAAAACACATCCACGTCCCCATTCACTGTGACTGGAATTAGAATCAATTAAAACAGCTGCTGATGCATATTCAGCAGGCCACAGCTAGCACAGTAAGTGAAGGATAAAGAGGCTTGGAGGTGAAAATGGATCTAGATGTGTGGAAAGCTCAGGGCCTATTAGACATTTCTTTAAGCTGAACAGGCTGAGCCCTACATGCTGATACATTGGTGTGCTATTTAGTGGATTTAACGCCCTGGTCATGTGAAAAGGGAAAGTCCTGCAGAGCAACTTTTAAAAGCAACAACTCTGAAGTAGTAATAAATTCCAATTTGTTTGAATTTGTCATTCAATATGTTTACATGTGATTTGAAAATTACTTTTGACTTCATTTTACAGCAAATCACAGATTAAAGTCGTACAACAAGACTAAAGCCTGCTAGTCTAGAGACTGCAATGTTCAGCACACCCCATAAGACACACAATTACAAGAGTGTTAGACAGAACAAACAACATTACAGGTCTTACAACAGTAATAGGACTACAAATGTAAAGTTTGTGTTGAGGGTGGTGATGCAAGTAATGCAGTCATTAAAATCACAAGGGTTCATCCTTTGGGGAGAAGATCAGGGGATATCTTGTATGCATGGTAGACATTCTGGCCAAAGGATGGCACTAGGAGAAAGCTTAGTACTTGTCCAAAGAGTTGATCCTCTGGGAACCATGTAGATTTCATGGTAACATGCAAATTAGATTTTGATATTACAAAGCCATGGCCACCTACCAAAAATTAAATTAAAAACGGTGTGCCACACCACTGCATTAAGTTGAAAGTATTTTTAGCTAGTTTCAAGCAACAACTAATCCAACTGATTCAAATATGTAACAATGGTAAACAACAACAATGGGTGACGCCAAGTGTCTTCAAGTTTAATGAACAGTTTATAAATCTTGCAGTGTTTCAGGGAGCTCTAATAATTAAAGGCAACCTGTGAAGTTTTTGGCCACTAGTAGTGCCATGGAGCAATGTTTTTACCCGTTTTGTTTTTATCTGGCACATGCACGCTCGTGAGCACGTGGGTGATGCGATACACATTATTCAAACATTGCAAGTTAGCAAACATGGCTATAAACAAAGCAGGTTTCAGAATCGGCTTTGCAAATGTTTTATGTGGAAGGAAATGCACAGCGATTTTTGTTAGGCCTCAAGGATATACACAATATGTGTTGGTTAACAACACTGAATGTAAAGGTTACTGTGTTTGTTTACAAAAAGGGCATCGTTTACTGTGTTCACTGCGTACAGAAAAGCTCTTTTTGCTAAAAATAAACCTATTACAGCTCTTTAAAATAACCTTAACACTACTTGCAGATTTGTGTGTGATATGCATTGCTGGCCACAAGTCAACCATCATCATGACCCCCATGTGAAATAAAAAAAAATGCTTAGCATGCAGCTTTGCCTTGCGAGGCTTAGCCACTTTTCACACAGCAGGAAAGCAGTACCATGGGCTTTTTTTCTCTGCTGTGTTCTTGCAGCAGTGAGGCTAGCCCCTCATAGCCCACCCTGAAACAAAACAGGGTGACCTGCGTTTGTGGTGTACTGTTGATACTGTTGTATTTTGATTGTGTTTAAAAAGTTTGGCGTAACAACACTTGCCTAAGATACTTTCAGACAAGATTATCTACAGTATCCAGAAACAGCAGTGAAAAAGCCAAGGCCATATAAAGCCCACAGCAGATGGTACACCAACTCTTTACATAACAATACCACTGAAACTCTATTTCCAAATGGACCACCAGTATCAATAATCCGTATTTCAGTTTTCCTGCAAATCCATCGGTTTCTACTGCTCAACCATCCTGCCCCACCCGACTGAGCAGCCCTACTGTGAGATCACAAGCAGAAACTTTGTCGCCTTTGTGATCGGCGAGTCCACAGATCCTGTTTTCAGAACAAACAGGCCTGCAGTCACAGAGACAATACCCCTTTCCTCTCCTGTAGGTGTGATCACTCTGCACAATGAAAGAAACTCTCACAGAAACCCTGCTTCACTCCCGCTGGCTAAGATCCTGATCCTCCCGTTTCCACTGGCAGGGATTCAATCCCAGCACACCCTGAGCTGACCTGAGGTTCAGCCATGTCATTAGGACATGAAGGATAATGCTGAGTCAGTGATGCAGCTCGTGCTTTGATTGTACGCTCAGGACTTCAGAGAGCATTACAATGTGCTGTGCCTATAAGAGATAATCCTGATGCAAATAATACATAAGAAGAAATGAAAAGAAGCACGGGCACACAGAAGTGCAAAAATACAAACAAAGGTTGCAGACACACTCCGTGACCTCCTGTGTCACCGTGACAACAGAGCTTGTCATCAACGCAGTGAATTTCTGGGCCCCATATCAACTGCTGCTGTGCAGACACAAACATGATGGAGCAAAATAGAGCGTCTGCTTCAGCATTTGTCAGATTAAAGCAAATCTGAGGGCAGACACAAGGTTGCATAATCAGAAGTGACGAGCGGCAGCAGCGGACATGACCTTGAACATAAATAATCCCTCTGAGGATTTTCTAGCCCTGAATGAGGAAAAGGGCTCCAGGCTGCAGTACCCACACAGCAGACACATTTAAAGAGCACACAGCCTGATGGGGTGCTGACACGGATGATGATGGTAATTTATGCAAGGAAGAAATGGTTCTTCTACGGGCTCTGTAACCTGTGGCCTTGTGGATGGTCGTTGTCAGATGGAAATGTTTTATATCCAACATGTCAACTTTTCATGTACAAAGATATACAGCTATGAACACAGAGAAATCAGGGGCATCATTTACTGTATGTATGGCTCCATCTTGCAAACATCTACTACAATGACTTAAGCTGAAAACCAAGTTGCAATGTGTGCAACATTACAACAACGTTATTGTTTGTAACTTGATATATTTTCTGGAGGAGGATACAGTTAACATGGTGGGAAATGTCTCTAATGGTATGCTTACAATGATTACAAATTACATTTCTCAGATGTGCCCATTTCTACTTTATTTGAAAAATATAATGACTGCAAGTAAAATCACATTTACATTATTTTTTGCTTTTTAACTTCGCAGATTAGAGTAGATGCTGCTGCTCTGCAAGTATGCAGGTTTGTTGGCAGGTCAACTTACAACCTCAAACACTTTTTAATGCAAGTACAATTAATTCTGTTAGTACTGTAAGTCGGTGTTTTTACTTTAAAGTTGGGTTATTCAATATTTTTGACATTTGAATCAGATTACACTGTGTAAGTTCATGGGAAGGGTTGCTTGCAGTGCCGAACCAACAGAGAAATATCCATCTATCTGTCAGCTTGCTCTGATATTTTTCTGGTCAATATTCAGTTAATGCAGCTGTAACCACCAGAGAACTTTTATTTAATTTAATGGGATTTTGATAAGGTCTCACACCAAGACAAGATTAATGTGTGAAAATGAACAAATAAAAGTTTCATGAAAGCATAACCATGAGCTGGGAGACACAGAGCGTCTCCCCATCAGTGTTAGAACAGTAAAGCTTAAATTCCATTAAAAAAAATTATTTAATTACAACAATCGTAACAGCATTTGCTAAAATTGGTCGCAAACAACACATGTTAACAGCTAACTGTGCTAGCACCAAATAGTAGGCTGTTTATTTAGCTACATTTTGGCTAACATATGAGTGTTTAGAACATACTGATACAGACAGTAGAGAGGTGGATTGTACTGCTGTGGTTTAAAACATTTCTAAGAACATTTTGATACTTTGACACGTATTTTCACCATGAAACTCATCCATTCCAATCAAAAGAAGGACGCAACAAACCTTTTTCAGAGCCACTTTCTAACCCTACACAGGGTTGTTCCCTTAAGGTTTGCTTTTCAGATCAAGTGTGAAGCACTCTTTGTATTTTACACCGGCCTATAATTCTCCTCACTCCCTCCAGTTCTTCTAAGGTAATGTATGTTTTGTTTCGATCTCGCTGATTAAAGTGGAGTTGCATTTAGCTTACGAGTGACAACAGTAGGTTGGTTTGATTTGCTGCTGCAAGAGACAAACAAGCCCAGATCAGCTTTGTTTAGCAAAAGAAACAGGGTTGGGAGGACTGTGTTGGCCCCACTGACTCCCGCCTGGCAGGGCTTGCTGGGCAATGCCCCTAACTCACTGTCCACCCACAATAAAATGCTGCGCCAATGGAAATTTCCACATGAGCACCCAACACCCTGCGTCAGCTCAGCACAGACCTCCTTTGCAGCACCCCCATCCTCATGACCTCAGCACCCATGCTGGTCTCAACCTCACTCCTTTAGCGAATCAGGTTGTGTCAGTGAGATCCAAGTACAAAGCACTAACATCACTGAAAATGTGAGTGTTTACGTGTGTATTTCTGAGAGTTCTATCAGTCTGTGGAGAGATTAAAAAGAGTGTGCGGCCCTGCTGCCACACTCCGTGCCTGCCTATCTCATAATCCAGACCTACTGTACAGACCACAGATGTTGGGTACATCATCTCACTGAGCTTGTGTGCATTGCAGACAACAGGCAGATTTGCAGCCTCACACATGCAAGCATAGATGTGCACAGTCTCTGAGTCACTTACAAAGCTTGGGAGCGGCTCTGCTGTAGCTGAAAATGCATTTTGTGGTATCAAAGAATGGAAAACGCTTTGTGTAGTATTGTTTGCCCATTACTAGTCTCAAATTAACTGCTTCCTCTGTGTAATTACTGTAAACAAGTCAGATCATGGTTAATGAATACCGGCCATTCTGACATGCCAGCAGCATTCTTAGTGCTAGTTTTTCTCAAAGTTAATGATATAGTTTAACATTCTGGGAAATGCATTTATTTGCTTTCTTGCTTTCATGTCTGGGCTTTAAGTACCAAGCTTAGTATAAAGTTTCCCCCTGCGTCCAGCCTTTGTGCTAAGCTAGGCTAACTACATCCTGATTCCAACTCTGTACTTAACAAACAGACATGAGATTGGTGTCCACCTTCTCTTCTCGCTCTCGGGACAAAAAAAGCTGAAATGTTGAACTATCCCTTTAAGACTACAGCTCCCGTATTGAGTGAGACAGACATACTTTCCCAAGAGGCCTTTTCGTCAGCGGACATTTGCCAACTCAAAAAAAACGATATTTTACCTCTGCACAATAATGCAGAAGCTTCAAGCAGGAACCAGCCCACTTCTGTTTCTCCACCAACGCTTAACATACAACAGGAAAAACATCTGACCGAAAACCATTAAAATGCCATCATGATTATTTTACAAGTAATCAAACTGATTACAGCGTGGCACAAAGAAACTGTAACTGTCGTGACCATCAAGCATTATCAACAGCATGATTCACTCAGTTTGGAAATTGATTTGGAAATGTGCATTTGTGAAAAATCTAAAACTAAACTGTACAAACAAACCAGAACAGGACAACAATAGAAGACTGTGCTCTTGGCACGTTATGTCTTTTTGCAGCCACACCTAGACTCCATCCTTTATGGCTCTCTGGTGCATACACGAGCCAAATGCTTTTCATTCCTGAAAGAAAGCAAACCTCACCTGCACTGACTGGAATCATTATTAATGCTGAGCTTTCTACTGAAGAAACAGTTCAATCAGATGCTGCATGATTCACAGTCTCCATGAAATATAGCTCGGGTCACTTAGTCCAACTACATCACATTTAGTCACCTCCTAAACTAATGTCAATGTCAAATTTACTGTAATTATTTAATAAAGAATTAAAGATCTTTGGGGATTTATTGGAAGCGCTTCTTTTTTCAACCCTTTAAGGGGGCGTGTCAGTGTCCAGGGGAGCTGCCAGGTTCAGCCCCGGCAAGTCGCATGGAGAGGAAAAGTAAGCAAATTTGCGCTGGTAAAAGTAACTTACAAGTCAAGGACAGACATTTTGTTTTTGGTGGTATCAAACAATTAGGACCACCCATTTAGCGTAGAAACTGAGAGGCCTTGCAGGTAAGTTTTAGTCTGACTAGCTGATCAGCTAAACTGACGTCAACAGTGCACTTTCCACCCGGTTGAAGCCGACGTGCGACACAAGACGTTAAAGGCTCTGTGTAAATGCAGCCATTCACAGACTCTCTCTAGTGGTTTTTAAGCTTGTAGTTCTCAGTAATGATAGGCGAAACAAGGAGCAGAAGCAGATCTGATCAGACGGTGATATAATTAACACAAGAGCGACGACAGCAGCCGCCATCTGCACGCCTGTCACTCAAAGACCAGGAATATCACCAGCAACTCATTACCGCATAATTGGCTTTACTGGCTGCAGTGTAAACATAGCAGGCCGGGCTATCATCTGTTAGACACCTCTGCTAACAACATGAAGGAATGGTGGAGATATGGAGTGTGAAAGGCAGGACAGTTTAGTGCATTTTAAAGGTTTATTTCTCTTCACTGAGCCGGGATTTCAGTTAAACCGCAGTCCAAGATGAGACTGCTTTGGCTACCTCGATGAGGATGTGGATCTCCGTCTAGTGTCTCTTCCTTTTTCACTCTGTGCTTTTCTGAGAAACTGCAGCAAGCTTTTAGTAGAAACCCTCCACTCTGTGCATGATGTCAGCCGGCCATCCCCTATCATCATCAGCCCTGTCAGCGAGGTCAGGGGTCGAGTACAGACACAGCACCGCTGAAAACAAACCCTCGTGACTTGACATTGTGATGAAAAAAGTAAGAACAAATTTGAGTAACCTTGTGGCTTCAAGGTTCTGCTTGTTCAGGTCAGGACATTTAAATACAAAGCTCATTTCTCTTTGACTCACGTTTCAATGGGGGGAAATCAACTATTCTCACAGCACCTTACACACCTGATATATTTTGTTGATAAGTGAGCTCTAGAGATTTTGGTAGTTTTTTAAGTTTAGACAGAGGAAGGCTAGCTGTTACCCCCTGCTTCCAGTCTTTATGCTAAGCTAAGCTAACCATGCCCTGACTAACACCCATACATGAGAGTTTTTTTGATCTTCTCATCTTGCACACTGCGCGCTCATGTTTACAGGCCTGGACCGTCCATAATGATTCACACGAAAGGAAATCACCTCTGTGCTGTAACTCAATTTTATGTTTTGATTCTTCACTTCCTGTGTGCTAAATTGGATGAATCTAAGCTGTCACACTGTGGGGATGTTCTCTCACGCAGCCCTGCTTCACAGTTTGGACAGAGAGAGATGGGTGGTGTTTGTTGCATAAAAATTCTTTCTCCACGCAGCTTGGAAGTTGCACAGTACTGCAAGACACACACAAACTGAGGCAGCCAAGTTCTTCTCTGCGACACAACAAAAGCACCACAGACTGATGAAGCTCAGTAAAACCCTGACTGAACACTCCAGAAACAGAAAAGTTCTCCTACAAACTGCCATGTAGACAGAGAGGATCCCTGGAGCCGATCTGACAGCAACACAGCTTTTCACCGTGGCAGCCACATTTGCTCTGAATCAAGTCAGTCCCTGTCAGCTCACATCTACACCTTGATCCATATTAACCCTGCTGTTAAGAGCTCGTGGCGGCTCTTTCACTTCCCTTCAGCCCAGTGTGTGAGGCTGACTAATGGCTGGCTGATTACTAACATCAGCAGGCCTGGGAGGCTGTGGTGGCTGAGCGCAGTTTGCTGTGTAACCTTTGGTAAGCGGGAGTTCATTGAACTCTGGTAGCTCTCTGCTTGTGCCTGGAGGAAAGCCAGGAAGTGTGTAAACTCAGCCTAGATCTTGTGATTGCTCACACAGCAGAGCCCAAGCACTGTGCAAACACACCATATCTCCCCTACAGCCTCCTCCCCCTCCATAACAATGATCCCTACAATGTCACCATTAGGGTTGTTACCCACGTCTTGGGAACACAGGAAGTGGGAGGCAAGAGTGAGGGAAGCGGTGGAGATTTATAAGAGGGTGGGTGGATTTGTTATGAGGGGCAGGGGAGGCAGATATGGAGGACGATGTAAGATGGCGCTAAAGGTAATCAGGCAGTGCTAAACAAAACACACGACAGACGCTCCTTGTTCAAATGGATCTGTCATGTGAGGCTCCAGACTTTACCCAGGGCAGTGTGCACTGGGTGCGGTGGAGCTTTATGGATGGCTTAATAAACATGGATGATTGCAATCCGCTTATATGAAAAGAAGCGTCACACACCAAACTCTTTTGAGTAAATTGAACATTTTGTGTGGCCTTCATTATCAGTAAGCCTGTGGCTCGCCAGACACATCAAGGCCTCAGTTTGCCTCAAAGACAGTGCTCGTTGAACAGCAACCAGCAATCTTTGTAACTTTCTGAAACAGGCAACGCATCAATTACGTCCACCTCATGCAGTGATCTGACAGGTTTGTGGAGGTGTGGAAGTAGTCAGGGTTATAACTTCTCTCCCAAGCTCTCTTTTTTTCGTTCTTCACACAAATACTTCCATCACTTCTCACGCGTTCAAGCGAACGCAACACCGTGAATGCTCTCGAGAAGAGACTGTCGGAAAGTGTGTGCCGCTAGCCCCGCTTGTGCATTCCACTGTGTCGAGATAACAAAGACGCACCAAAGACAGAGTTCTTGGAGAGAGATCAGGGATGCGACGCGATGCAGACAGAAGGAGCAGACTTTTCACCTACTGAAGCACACTGAACCTTTAAGGGTCCACACACACACACACACATTTTTACTCCAAGGAACATAGTGGGGAGTCAAAGAAAAAGAACAAGTCGACCACTTTCACACCGCTGTGGATGTAACTGAACTGTACTGTCATATGATCGAAATGCAAATTGAGAATATGTCTGATTCAAAAATTGCCCCTGGCGCTGTTGGATCTTGTTAGATCTCGTTAGATCTTGCTACTGTAGGGTTATGATTGCTGTTTAGCATTGGCGTTGTCAGCCAATAGTCTTTTGCTTGTGGAAGAAGAAAAAAAAAAGAGAGGACAAAAATAATGAGAAAGCGTCATCATGTTGAATCAGCCAAACAGCCTCTGATAACTCAGGCTGAACCAAGTAGCTGCTGAGGGCTCCACAGTGACCAGGAGGCCCCCCAGATAAGTATGGGTGTATTTTCTTACACAGATGCCTCACTGTACTGAAGTGTGATATGTAACATCTCCAAAGAACAATAACAAAAATGGCGCTTCCACAGAAAAGCTGCGTAGTAGCCAGCTATTAAGACCAGGAGAGAATGTCATGATCTGACAGCAGACCTGTTACTTGTAGCTCCCGAGCTAACTTGATGCCAGTTGGTGATTCGATTTGATGCAGAATGGTTGCTCTAAGCATGAATCACATTCTGCAGAATCAATTCTGCTTAGGGTGCCAAACAGGCCTGGGTCAACTCACCTTGGAGAACACGACCAATAAGACTTTGAACTGTGACTTGTTAAGATCTTAGATATCAGATGTTTTCTTTCTGTTTTACAGCCCATGCCAGCTCAGGTTGTCAGGACTGTATGAAGGTATAGAAACTGAAATCACAATAAGGTTTACTTGGTGTCTTGCACATATGAACTGATGATGAACTGATGAACAGAGGCCAACGATTTGACGAAAGTCATGTTCAATTAGTGTGTGTGTGTTTTCTTTTAAGCAACGTAACATTACTGATATTCTGAGTTTGGTGCGGTGACCTCTCCATTCGACAGAGAACAGAATGTTTAGGAGCGAGGGTGGATCATACGATGGCTGCATTGCAGAGGATACAAATTTTACTGTCATCGACACTCTCAGATGTAAGAACTGCAGGAATGCCCCCCCTCCCTCCACCCTTCCAAGCAGGCCAGGGCTCACCACCCGAGAAGGGTACTCCAGGTGCTTCATCTGGCACACCCAGCGCTGCCTAACCTGGTGCCAACAGACATTGAGAAAGTCTGGTCACACCCTGCTGCGTGTGCGCGCACTATGAACAAAGAACGACTGAAGAAGAACATGGCGACCATGTGAACAGTCATGTGAGCAGAACAGAGTAAATATCTTGTTTGTCAGTCCGTGCTGAGCCATCAGGCCTGAGCTAATAGAGACAAAATGAGCTGAGCAGCTTGTCATCAAACAAATACATGTAGAATCCCATTGAATTAATCTCGTTATTCATGGACTGTGGGACCTGACACTGAAACACCACTATCAGACTTTATCTGGGCAGATTAACCTGGATTCACAGAGGCCTGTTTTCCTGCTATCTGCACAAATGTTGCACTCAGGGCAAAAGAACACGGTCACTTTAACTGGTTGACTACAGGTTGTGGTGCTCTCTCTGCTCTTCATTCATGTTCTTTACAAGTGAGACCTTGTCAAACAACAATACTGTGAATCTAAGAGTCTGATGTTGCATCACACTCAAAGCCTGTCCCAGTTACATTAAAACTGGTTTGGCCCAGAATCCTGCTGCTTTGATATTTTTGGACTGTTGCCTTGTGGAGAGCTTATAATGGGAATAAGACTCTGTTCTATTATGTTCACATGTCACCTTTTCTTGCTTTCTGTGTGTATTTGACCAAATTAAACCGGCTGTATAAAACGCTGCACACTGCAGATGTTATTCTTGTCACAGTGATGGTTTCATGACCAGCTCTGACTGGAAATAATAATTCTCAGACGGCCGACTAAGTCAAGTTTGAGTAACATAAATGTGGGGAAACAGTTGCGTCATGTTTAGGCTGTAGCTTACTGGGTATAAAAAAGGACCCGTTCATTAAGCCTACAGCCAGCCTTGAAGCTTGGTCCCCAAACAAGCAAAACTGAATACTTTGAAGTCTGCTCATTTTTTGACATTAAAATTAAGTATATTATTAAGTAATATGTTTGTTTGTTTTTTTTACATATTTCTAAAAGGTTATTTCATTTCCTTTCTTCCTGTAACTTCAATTTTAGTGGAACCTTCAGTTTGAAGGTTTTTTTTAATTGCAAAGTTTTTTAAAACTGTGAAGCCATTGTTGAATAAACCTGTTGGTGGGTCCCAGGGTTAAAATGCGTTTTTGAGCCCCTACTGACCCCCCTCCCACCCTTAGTGCATGTGTATGTACCCTGCCGTGTTCAAGTTCTCATCAAGTACAGCGCACACAAAGACCCACAAACCAACCAGTACTCAAACATGCTGGAATAAAACGAGCTGGTCACAGGTTTTGTAGGTGTCAGTTAGTCTGAGGCAATTAAATCAAACACAACTTTACTTTGGAACAGGCACTATGTGAGCATAATATAAACTACAAAGAGTCTTAAAACCCTCTGCAACACAGGGCCACAAGATGAAGTAGGTTATGTTGTGCTTTAGTGATGCAAGTTCCTCAATAAATCTGAGGTTCCTCTTACGTTTTTGAATGGGTTACTTCCACTATAGAGTGACCATGCAATGCCCAGTTTATGAGGATTCTTCTACTGGACCACCAAAACCTTCTAAAGTATCTAAACTATAGCAAAGTCACAGCTTCATTTGCGACAGAAACCTTCTCACTTGCTCACTTCCACTTCTGCGGGTAAATGGTTTACACTGGTGAACAATTAGTAATTTGTAGGTCACCCCACTATCAGTTCACAACACTAACCAGGAATGCTCCAGTGTGTTTATTTTAAACATCCACATGCAGCAGAAGACTGGTCTGGCCCAGACTGCTATCACACAGTCGGCACTGGCGTACGGCATCTGTGCCACGACTGGACCAAGACTGGCCCTGATGGCACCGTATTAAAGATGGCAACATGGGCTGATTTTTAAGGGCAGATGTAAGCCACACTTTTAGATAACATTTCTGTGTCCATGTGGAATTTAACCAGCACAAACTCCAAAACTCTGTACCAGCACTGTTGGTTTATACAATCAGCACATTTGAGAAATGAAACTGGTTGTTTGTGGCCAGTAATGGGAATGAAAACTGTTTTTAATGTGTGTGGTAAAAACATTTGATTCAAGTTTATAGAGTTCATGCTTAACTGTCTTACTCAGCAAGTTGTCATAAAATAATAAATCCTGAGCCACACTGCAGACTGGTTTTGGTAGACCAAACACCACATACAACAACATGTTATATTGTTTTCATATTTGTAATACTTATTGAGTTGTTGTGTTTTATACTTTATTCGATCCATCAGTAATAAAGAATTTAAATTCATTTTTATGTCTTATGTTAATTGGTGGCTTTCAGAGACTCCTGCGCATCTGAGCTCTGACCTCGTTACAAACAGATCAAGTTTGGCCTCGCTGACATGTGAGACTACCTCACCGTGGCTGCACCATGACACATCCGTCTAATTATGTTACCAAGCATACTTTAGGTGTCATGAATGAGTACAGGGAAGCCCTGGAAGTTTTACTCACTCATTCTCCAGCAGGGTCATGCAGACCACCTCTTTGACCCCCGGGTTGTTGGCCTTATCGCAGGAGCAGCCCTGCAGGCTCCAGGTGGCAAGACGCACCACAGGCTTCCCGTCCCGCAGGCCGGGCGGGGGCTCCACGTTGGGTCGCACAGAGATGATTTGGGTCGGTCCTCCGGGCGGGAGGTCCAGATCATCGCTCATGAGACTGAATGAAGTCGGGCTGGGGTGGGACTTGGTGGTGCAGGTCAGCCCTCCATTGGTGTTGGTGGACGGCGCCCTGGAGCGCTCCACGAACACCTGGAAGCGGATTTTGTCAAGCAGGGAGCTGTTCATGTGGTTGACCCTCACCAGGTCCTCGATGCTTTTGAACGGGCCGTGTTCCGCCCGGTACGCCACGATGTTCTTGGCTATTTTCTCCGTGATGCATCGGATGCTCATGAGCTGCGCCGGGGTGGCGGTGTTAATGTTCATCCCGGTGCAGGACTGGTGATCCAGATCTTTGCGCAGGGAGGACGGGGAGTGCTGGGACGAACTGGTCCTGCTGGAGACACATATCTCCAGTTTGATCACCTCCAGTTTGGTGGCCCCGATCCCGCTCACAAGAGCCAGGTCCTCCACTTTTTTAAACCCCCCGATACAGTCCCGGTATTCCACGATATTCTGCGCAACAGTGCGGTTGACCCCCGGTAGAGTCATGAGTTCCTCCTCGGTGGCTGTGTTGATGTTGAGCCGCTCCTGGTTCACCAGAATGTGGCCGAAGTTACAAGCAGCGCTGAATTTGCGTTTGCCGCAGCTGAAGTCTGTGGGGTCCTTGGGGATGGAGCGGTGGCAGCCCAGACTCCCACCCATGGCTCCGGCGGGTCACCGAGGCTCGGATCAGTGCAGCGGACGGGAGCAGAAAGTGGGCCACGGCAGAGAACAGGCTGAAACACAAACACCACGGAGACCAGAAAGGGGACAGTCCCGCAGATTACACACCCGTTCATACAGACATCACCTCCGTCCTTTTCTTACAGACCGCTTCATTGAATGTGATATCACACATACGCACCACACAGCAGTTGTCCTCAGTCCTGGCTACATGCTGCATGTATCCCACACACCGGCTCAGCGTCTCGGTCCTCCCCGCTCAGCTGAAGTCCGTCTGTGTGTCCTCTGTGGGAGAGACGAGCTGGATATAGAGGCTCCACTGTAAACTTTGCCCTCCAACAGTGTGCAGTGTGACTGGCCACAGGTCGGCCTCCACACGCGCTCATCTGACAGGGAGACGCCAGCGCTCACATCAATACAAACCATCGCTCCCACGGTGCGTCAAGCCGCGCAGGTTCGGACAAGCAAACACCGGAACACTCAGTCTTAGTCTTCAAAATAAAAGTGGCCGAAGTAAGGAGGCGAAGCATGCGAGCCAGTTTAAATAAACTATTTAAGATTCAAGATGTTTATTGTCATATGCACAACAATTACAGGGAGCAGTCGTTGGCAATGAAATTCTTAAATCCCAAGCCCCTCAAAATATGAGAATAAAATATAGTATATAAAATATAAAATAAAATAAAATACAACACACTAGAATAAAATATTAAAATAGAAATAGAATAGAAATAGAAATATATATATATAATAAACTATGGGAGCCCAAGAAGGACAGAGCACATAAATAAATATATATAATGAAATGTGCATATTAATTTAAAATAAATGAATAAACAAAAAGCCAATAAAGAATGAATATATGGGGAATAAATAAAGAATATAATATATGTCTGTATTTTTAGATGTATTGACTGTATTTGCTTCCACATTTACTTATTTCCAAATTTATTTCCACAATTCTGTTCCCACATTCATTTATACACTCATTAATTTCCACATGAAAAAATGTACATTTTAATTATGCATTTATTCTTTTTTTTTCATTTTCAATTAATCATGCATTTTTACCTTTGTATATTCATTTATTTCCCCTGTCCAATTTGGGTCCCCACAATAGACAACCAGTCTAGTGTCTGGAGCTGTTTGGTGCCCACAGCTGACATCAATCCGGCTTTTATTTTGAAACCAGACAATCTCCTCTTCTGTCGTGTGCGGTTTAACGCTTCCGTCGTCATCAGCAGCAGGAGGCGTGACTCCAGGCATGACAACCAAATGTTTTCTGTCGCTGGGGAAGAGGAGCTGATTGCGTACTTGTACATTTTTATAAAGGGTGTATCCCAATTTAGATTTGGTTCTAATTATGGTTAATAATTGATCGTTCAATAATGATGCCTGGTCTTCTGATGTAGCAACAGCCAGCATGTCTACAGAAAAAGAAGAAAAAAAAGACCTTTCACATTAAATCTTTATAGCTCTGAACTTCACTTTCAAAGGAAGTACACTGACTCATCCACCCATTATTCTGTAAATTAAAATCAGGATTTTGGTGGAGGTTTGGCAGAGGGGAATTCCTGCCAACATGTGGTGCATGTGAGCTATATCAAAGATTTTCTTGGGTTCAAGGTCTTGGTTTTTAGGAACTTTCAAGGATGTTGTTTTATTAAGGTACAGATGTTAATGTTAATTAAAATCTGAGGTGAATACAATCATGAAATGTAGGACTAGTGTGCAGCAAGTGGTCCAAGCATTCAGGGTCTGACTGTGGCCTCCATCAATGGAAGGATGTATTCATCACTCTGGCTCCTTCTCCTCTGATCCTGCCTGATTGAATTAGCACAGCATTATAATTTCAGATAAGACACATGCTTTGGTTTCCTTCTTTATCAACAAAGCCTGTGATTATCCATTGATCGTATGCTTTCTGTCTTCTGTAATTGTGTTGAAAAGCTCCTCATTCACAGACAGGACGCTTTTTTCTTTTCTGCTCACCAGTCCATGGCGTCAAATGTATTCTTTCCAAATGGAAATAAGAAACACAGTCACAAAGGGACAGTTATATGTGCACCCACTCTGGAGCTAATGAATAATGTGCACCATTGTTGATTTCAGTGCTAAGAGTGAATTATTTCATGCTAATGTATGAACAGTTATTGTAAATATGCCACACCAGCAATTTTCAAAGAAGCATTCAGAGACCACCAGGAGTTCTTGAGGGGGTTCCAATAATTCTTTAGAGGGTTTTTGGGGGACCGTAAGAGTATTTTATGGTTTGAAGAAGATTGAAGAGTCCCATGGGTTCTTGAAAGGGTTCCACAAGTTCTCAAAGGGGTTCTAGGGGTCCCTGTGAGATCACAGGGGTAACAGCACTCTTGATGGATTAATGTGGTATCCTGTGGAGCTCCCTAGGTTCTTGAGTGGTTCTATGGACTCTTGATGGGCTCCAACAATGTGAGAGGGGTTTTGGGAGGTAAGTTAAAAGGAGTTCTAGGAATTCTTGAGGGGGTCTCAGGGGTTCCAGAGGAGGTTCTAGGGGTCTCTTAAAGATGAAAGGGTAACAGGGGATTACCTGAAGGTGCTCCCTGAGTTTTAGATGGAGCCCAGAGGTTTTTGAGTGATTCTATGGGCTCTTGAGGGGTTTCAGCGATGTGGAGGAGTTTTAGGAGGTGGAAGAATCCTTGAGGGGGTTCTGGAAAGTATTAAAAGGCGCTTTAGAGATTCTAGTAGAGGTATCAGGGGGCCTTAAGAAGATTACAGGGGCTCTTGAGGAGCACATTGAGGTTCTAAGGAAGATTACAGTGGCCCTGAAGTCCTTAAGTGAGTTCTTGGGGATTTTTGACTGGTTTCTATATGGCTTTTGGAGGATATTGATATGCTCGCAAAGGCCAAAACTAGTTTAATTCTTCTAGTTCTTGAGGGGGTTCCAGGGCCCACAAGACGATTTCAGAGGATTCGAAAGGGTTCCAAGTGCTCTTAAATCATTTTAGGGGTCCTTGTGAGGATCACAGGTGTAACTGAAGTTCTTGAAGGAGCTCAGAAAGTATGGATGGAGTTCTAGGGATCTGAAATTGGGCTCAAGAGGTTATTGAGTGGTTCTATGGGCTGTGGGCTGAGAGGTTCAAACGATGTGGAGGAGTCCTTGAGGGGTCTCTAAGGATCCTTTAGGGGGTTCTTGGGAGTTTTAAGGATTCTAGTAGGGGTTTCAGGGGTCTTTAAGGGGGTTCCAGTGGTTCTTAAAAAGACTTCAGGGCTTCTTGAGGAGCACATAGAGGATCCCAGTGTTCCTGAAGTAGGTTCTCTTCCAGGAGCCCTTAGGGGACTCCTGATAAGACCACAGTTTTTCTAGTTCTCAAGGGTGTTCCAGCGGTCTTTGGGAGGGCTTTAGGCATTTTTGAGAGTATTCTATGGCCCAAGAGAGGATTCCAGAGGCTCTGAATGGGCTCCAGGGGTTCTTCAAAGGTTCCTTGTGAAAATCACAGGGGTATCTGCGGGAATTCTTCTAGGGGATCTTAAATGGGGCCCTGCTCCAAAGGTTCTTTAGTGGTTCTATGGGCCCTTGAGGGGTTCCAGCTGTGTAAAAGGACTAGTTTAATTTGCCAACTGTTTAATTACAGAGCTTTTCCACAATGAGAGAATGTATGATCATTATTTTGATTGTAGCTTTCATGGTTAGCACTGTTTCTTCTCTACAGTCAGTTGTATGTATGTATGTATGAAAAACGATATCTTACAAATGCAAATTCTGTCACATGGCACTCTGTTTACTTTATCAAATGGGTGTAACGTTCAGTTAGTAAGCAGTGACATGGATCTCTGGCCCAGACAGAGAGTGTGGTGCAGACAGTCAGCTGTATGCCAGGATCCTTTGGTAGTGAAAGGATAAGCCACTGTGCACATCACAGCTCTATTTACAGCCAGAATGCCCCATGGCATAAATACTGGACATGGCCAACTCTGCTTGACCTCAGCTCTTATGCAACATGGATAAAGCAGTACATCTCAAGTGCAGGTACGATGCAAAAAAAACTAAATAAATAACACAACACAACAACTTCCCTGTAGAATAAATGGATGCTTGTGGTTTGAGATTATAAAAACAAATGAGCGTGATCCATAGCTTTATTCATATCATGGTTCGTTTGCATCATGGTTTTACTAATACCAGAAATTAGTCCAGTCTTCCTCTACCTTTCCTCTAGTGCTACAATTGTACACAAGTAAATTTTGTAATCCGATGACCAGTTTGCCATGAGATTCATGCTCTCCAGAGGATGATTCCTTTCTTGATAAGTTTTCTAGTGTCAAACTGTGGAAACTGTATACAAGATATCACAAACTAATAACCGGTTCCCAGTCACATTTGCTGTGGATATTCATGGGCCCCCAGAGGCTGGGCCACGTGGTAATTTAATAGTGGTAATTGGTAGGAATGTGCGTTGCTGTGTAATACCACAATTTTTATATTCCACAACAGGCTTTCACATTCTACATGAATAAAGCTGAGATGTTAAATTCTATTCATCAAAATATTCTGTATAGATACAGAATACAGATATACTGCAGAGATATAGATATATAAAATGTGTCTGTAATCCCTGGTATGTTACAGGGCCCTGGCAGCTGTGGGTCCCTCAAATAATCCCCCCACCCCAACAGCAACCACAACATAACAACAACAACAATAATAAAATTAATAATAATAGATGAATACAATAACTAACAAAAACACACACACATGCAAGATTCCATTCATTTCATCTACTCTCTGCTGTACACAGTGAACACCACAGCTGCACCAAGCTGCTGCAATTAGCAATGACAATACCAGTAAACCAGATGATTCTGCTGTCAAGGATTGGATGGCTAAAAGCTTTATTCAAATAAGTTGTAACAAAAGTCCTATGGACGCAAAGAAAAGCCATGGCCACAGCACACAGCTGAATTGTAAGAAGTATTGGATAAATAGTTAAAATAAGTAATGGATAAATGGTTGAAACATCCTCTGACATAAACATTGGCAGTTTAATTGTATAAAAAAATATTGTAACAATATCAACTTTATATTATAATATATGTATAACTGTATATATTGTTTTTTAAATTATTTTTTTTAATCTATCTCATTTATTCTAATCTCATTTTTAAATATTTGTATAAATGTTCTGTGTGTGTAGCATGAAGGGGCTACAACTTTCATTTCATTGTGCAGCCCTGTGTTGTATAATGACAAAATAAATGAACCTTGTAACTTTTATATAGTCAATAGTGTGAAAAAACATGCAGTTTAAAACCAGTTCAAATGAACTCATGGAGCCTTTAATGGAGCTCCATTACACATTCTGACATCATAACTCAGTTCTAGAATCAAACATCACAGACGTCCTGAGGAGAGAACTTCAGTTGAACTGTGTTCATTTCTGATCTTTACACGTTGTGTGCAGCACGAAAAAGATTATTTCACATCAGCTTGTCTGAATGTCCATAAGAACGTCTACAACAGGTCAGAAAATGATGCAGAGACGAAGAAAACGCAAAGTAAGTACAGTAAACGTGATTATTTATTTGTTTTCCTCAAAGGTGAATCCTGAACTACTGGTAATGTAAACCCACTGACCTGTTGACTTCAACAGTAAAAACATGATTAAACACACACAAGTCAATAGATGCCTTCATCCATCAACACTTTTCTTTTCCACCTTACACGACTGAAAGTTATTCATCTGTTTTACTTCTATGTATTTATCATCAGCTGGGAAAATAAATGATGTACATACGATGGCATTTGAACAGTTGTGATCAGAAATACAACTCAAGTAAATAAAGACTTCTCCACTTGAAAGGGAAGTGTCCAAAAACTGCTCTCTTAACCAGGTTTTTTTTTTAAAGGTTAAAATGACAGGTGATGCCAACAAGTATCCAAATATTCTGTGTTTCAGTATTTTAAAGTCAGAGAGGTAGATGAGTCCGTGAAGGAGCTCACAGCTCTCATGGCCAATCTGTCCATCAGAGGAGACATTCGCCCTCTTGATTGGCTGACAGACACAGAGGACGTCCTCATGGAGGACCTCTCCCTCCAAAACGCTCCTCCCTCCAAACGCTCCAGGGCCATTGATGGTGAGTCAGCAGGGAATCCACCTGAGGCCCAAAGGACGCGTCCGAACAAAAGGAAGTTGGACGCTGTTGCTGCAGTGCACGGCAACAGGTAGGTGTTACATCACTTCCCTGTTACACTGAGGATTTAAGATTGCAGAGATTTAAACACATTTTCTTCTGCACTAAAGCCCAGACAGGAAGAGGAGAAAAATCTACCTGGAGGCTAACAAAGGGAGGCACTCTGTCTCTGCAGAGAACCTCAGAGGGTCCAACTTTATTATCACTGTCCCACAAGACAGACAGAGACGCAGAGGAAGGACTGGGAGAGGAAAAACAAAGTGGGGTACTCGCAAACACAGGTAGGTTCTCTAATGGCAACACACACACCTGGGATCAAGTTATCTGAAATCAGATAATTGGACAACATTGGACATATTTGGAGTTGGGAGGGAGATTCAAACAAGCTTTATTGTACACAGACACTCGGAGCACAGCACTGTCCAAGTGGAGAGGAGGACACAGAGAGGACAGAGGAAAGAGAAGAGGAGGCGTAGACGAGGTTCTGGCAGATGGAGGCAGGTTCTCTTATGACAACACGTCAATCTGCTGTTTTCACACTCAGGTTTGGTTTTGATTATCAAGTAGCTGTTTAATGTTTCTGCTTTACTAACGTGTGGAATAAATGACGGTCACACAGGTCACTGTTCAACAACAGAGGAACAGACAGACTAATGATAACTGCCACACCAGCCGGCCGCCACATTCAAAATCACCACGGAGGCAAAGGAACCCCGTTGAAGAGGAACAGCAGAGCCAAAGCTCTGGAGCTCATCAAGCTGTTGTGAACTGATTAATACAAATATTAAATGTAATATGTTTTTCTCTTCACTAATGTGTCCTTCTACAGTGTTTCTACTTTTAGTGTTTACAGTTTCCGATGCTTCTACATGCACACTTTGTTTTTGCTTTAAAGATGCCTCTTTAATGTAAACCCACCCACACAGACTATCAGAACAAGAGGGTCCTTTCAGCCCTCCAAACATCCTCCATAACATCAACCTCACTGCTTCAATATGGTGTCAGAAAACTTGTGTGTAAAAGATGTGCGTATTGCCAGAGGCCAACAGCTGATTATATTGGCTGTGATAAATTTAGGAAGCATATTAGTCATTTGACTGACTCTGTTTCATAAATGTGAATGGAACTTCTTCATATGTGTCAAACTGTCATTTAGTCCAGATTGACTAGAGAAAATAAGAGCATCAACATTCCCCAAACCTAACCAAGTAGTTTTTGTGCCTAAACATAAAGATTTATTACTCAACAGCGCTTTGTAACAGTTGTGGAAAACACTGGCCAACAACAGGCTACATACAGAACACAATGCACAGATGGGAGGAGGTGGGAAGTCAATATGGGCTCAGCACAGGGGAGTAATTTACAGGGGGACACAGGGGACATGTCCCATGCACATTTTCAGAGGGCAGAATTGGACCCCTCCACTTTTTACAACGTTATATAAAAAAAACAGGAGAAACATACCATTATATATTTGCTCTTTTAAAAAGGTGTGTGTGACATTTCTGCCTATGAAAACTTTGTACTGAAAAGCCTCTTGGCTCTGGTTTTATGATAAATACATATTTTAATATT
>NTHP01000117.1:1775183-1815127 GCA_003416845.1 Oplegnathus fasciatus | reverse complement strand
CCCCCCCACCTTTGAAATCAAAATTGCGCCCCTGGCTCAGCATCTTACTTTTACTCCGGCGCCTCCAGATTAAACAGGTTAATCCTGCTCTGCATATGAGGATGAGCTGAACAATTCTGATACAAAGTCCAGTCCTTGAACTGGTTTCCTTCACCTTTTCCAGTTTCTAATTGTTTTCAGCCGGTTGAGCTTATAGCTGAGAAAACATGAGCACTCTGACAAACGTGACAAGATCTAGTTGAATTTATTGTCCATATAGTGTCAACAACAGTCAGAAGTTCCCAGTTATATACAAACAAATTAAAAATCAAATGGGCAGATGGTTATGGATTGTCAGAAATCCCCATCAAGGAGATCACATGATCACACCTGAAGCAGGGAGGATGGCACAAGCTCGCCTGGAAAGGAACCAAACCCTCACGTGCAATCACTTCACCTTAAGGACGGGCTTTACATGCTGCCTTCCTCCCTTTGTTCTTTCTTTGACCTCAGCCATGTTGTGTGCGTCCTGTAAATGAATTTCCTTATTTAATATTTGATTTACTTTAATTTTGACACGCAACGTCTGTTGAGATTGATTTAATGTTAATAATTTAGTTCTCTCTTTGCAGAGCTTAAACCACACACACACACACACACACACACACACACACACTGAGAAACAGCTGTAAAACCTGACATATATCTACTGCTTTTCTCCCATGGACCTTCACCAACTAACAAATATAACATTTCATTGATCTTTGATTCCAATTAAAGTCACAGGATTCCTGGATTACTTTTGACCTGAATCTGTTTTAGAAATATTGATTCTCTATCCTGAGAGATGGCCATATGATTCCAGGAGCTTCATCGGAATAGGGAGCAGCATATTTGGTTGTTCGAAGAAAGCTATTACGTCATCAGCAAAAAGTCAAATTATGTGTTGCACACCTTTTATTGTGACACCCTGAAATTCTTTATTTTGTCAGACTGCTTGAACTAAAGGCTCATTAAAACCGGTAAAGAGAGCTGGTGATACGCAGCATCCTTGTCTGGTCGATCTGTGTAACCATATTTTGTCAGTCAAATTTTTATTGATAGTGTTGTAATCAACTGTATTGATTTATTGTTGAATCTGAATAGTTCTAATACTTAAAAATTTCCAGTTTACACAACCAAACACTTTTTCAGCATTAATGCTAACTGATACAGTACTTTGTTTCTCCTTTTGTGCTTGCTAAATTACATGAAGAGTTCTCCTGATATTGTCCTGAGTTTGATGAACTCTCATGAACCCTGTTTGGTATTCATCTTTTAGCTTAGTTATGAAGGTATTTAATCTGTTTGAGATAACTGATGTATGTCATTTATAATCTATGTTATAGTCTATCCTTGAGTGAACATTATGAGTTGCCGAGTAATGCGTGAAATCACTTTCAAGAGGGCAAAGACTCCTCCATANGTGTGTGACATTTCTGCCTATGAAAACTTTGTACTGAAAAGCCTCTTGGCTCTGGTTTTATGATAAATACATATTTTAATATTCATATTGCTTTGATGTGTAGGGCAGATATCAGGGCAGTATCAGTGCAAATTTGAACTAAATCCAAGCAATAGGTGAAAAATAACATCAGTTTTATTCTGCACTTTTTCGCCTATGGTGAGTCAATATCTTGATCAGTTTTATCACTTTTTGCTGTATTTTGCTGTATAAAATATTTTTGTTACAATCATCCATTTCATGAAGGGGACATATCAAAATTATGAAAAAACATGGTCGTGTTTTGTTCTTCCTCAGGTCGGGGTATCTGAAAAACTAAAGCCCTTTTAAGGATTTGTCCCTGTATTACCCTGTTTGGTATTCATCTTTTAGCTTAGTTATGAAGGTATTTAATCTGTTTGAGATAACTGATGTATGTCATTTATAATCTATGTTATAGTCTATCCTTGAGTGAACATTATGAGTTGCCGAGTAATGCGTGAAATCACTTTCAAGAGGGCAAAGACTCCTCCATATGTTCCCATATCATTCCGTCTCTTCTAATAAGAGCTTTACAAACTTTGATAACTGTATTTTGTTTCTCTTAAGACTTGTTATATCTAGACTGTGAACTGTAAACTGTCTGTAAACATTTTCTCAAGCAGTTTAAAATTAAACAACCATGAACTAGAACAATATGACCTACATGGAACTTCCTTACGGGGATCTTCCTTCTCTGTTCCCCTGTTGGTGGGTGGACAGGAAATCCTCATCTTCAAACAGGGCCCATCCCTAGACTCGGATCTATACCCAATAAAGACGTGTCCAACATTAGTAACTCACCCATACTCAGTCGGCATATAATGGAATTAAATGAATGAAGTCTCTAAGATTCAATAGTGGGTCAAGGTTTTAATTTCACAGTCTCATTAATCCAATCTCAGTGGCTCATTCTTACATAATTTCTCACTCCTCGTTTCTCAGTATCTTATTCACTGGAGTTTTAGCAGCAGGGCATTCCTTGGTGATGTAGTTCAACAAACATACACCCTTGAAGATATGGCTGCAATATGGCCGCAGGCCAAAGTACATGCATGGTGCCTAGCTCAGACAGCTAGACTGAAAGGAGAGAAGTCATGAAGAACAGGCCTAAGCAACCCCCAAAGGAGAATGTCAGGCAAGCCATAATATATCTTGCTAAGGAGTCTCAACCCAGCATGGAAACCACTACCTCTTTCAAACCAAGAAACCAAATTCTGCCCTTATTGTCCGTTCTGTAATACGAAAGAACACTTTCTCAGTAGTTGTACTGACTTCTCCAAACTTAACATTGTCGAGATAGCGGATAAAGGAAAATAAGTGTTGCTGGAAATGTTGTAGGACTCATTCTCCAGATGTGTGTACACTGAAAATGCCTTGTGCAGCCTGCAACAAGATCCACTTAACCATTCTCCATGACACCATTCCTTCGGCTGACAGCACATGCATGATGGTCAGCACTACAGCTCCAGAATTCTACCTTGACCATCCTAACAGATCCCCTCAAGTCACCTTGAAGGTTGTGCCAGTTGTGCTGCATAGCAAAGACCTCAGTATCAAACCATCCGACAAGATGTTCTGCAAGTGAAAGGAGCCACAGTAAGTTTCCAAACATCACCAGTGGGAGACCTGTCAACAAATTCAACAAATTCCTGCTCAGCCCCCAATCAGGCCTCTCAAATACAGCTTAAGGCTGAGATCCTTCTCTTGAAAAAGGCCCAAACAGACAGTTCTCCAGCAGGTCTATCAGTGCTCCAATCAGACAAGCTTCTTCCCTCCACCATCAAGTTATCATCCTTAGCACCAAAGCTGGTGTTCTTGCCGTCATCCGAGTTGGAGGACGGCTCAGGAGAGCTGAGGATACATCATATATCCAATTGTGTTAGACCCTGTCACCCCAAATCTGCCCTTGATGGAGTGGTGGGAGCATCCCTTCCCCAGGCTGTGTGTGCAAGCAGCCAGCTGACTGGGCAAAGACACTTACGGCTCTCTCAAATCCCGGCTGACCACTTCTGGGCAGGCATTATCAGGCATCACTGTCCAGATCTGCAACCAAGAGTCCAAGACTGGAATTCAACTCACCTTTTTGTCTTGTGAAACAGACGTGCATTAGCCTACTCGCCCTTTGTTCAACTCAGACAAACATGTGAGTTAGTCAGGGTATAAATTCTCTGCCTTCAGGATGCAGAGCAGTGAACTGCAAATACTACTTGTGTTCATATTTCCCCCATGCTGCATGATATGCTCATCACAATCATCTGTTTTCTTCTGAAGCTTAAGTAAAGCTTATAGTCTTCAATTTGTAACCTGAATGAAGTTTTCTTCCTTAAAAGAAACAGAGGATGAATCCTAATGACTTTGGTGACTTTTGATGACTTTTCCTCTATTTGTGTTTTGGGTGAAACGTCTCGACAACTGTGGGGCGGAACGCAACCAGATGCTCCCCACAGGATGAATTGTAATAACTCCCCTGACTTATCAGGTGAAACTCTTTGGTTTATAACCAAATACCTGCAAAACTAATGACATTCCCATCAACCTCAGCTGTACTTTGTGTTTAGTGCTGATTAGCACATGTTAGCATGCTGGTATGCTTAACTAACATGGTGAATGTGAACATAACTTGCTAAACATCAGCATGTTAGCATTGTCATCAGCATATTGCCAAACAAGTTCAGGACTAATATGTTTTAAAGAAGAAATTTAATGTCCCACGATTGTCTACATGGTGATGGGGGGCTTTTACACTCTCAATAAAAGTGAGATCATTTGGAGCTGGAGATATTTTAGCATGGTCAAAACAATTGGTATTATATAAGAAGAACAGTTCTAAATATTAATGTACAAAACGTTCAAAAAAACTAGTTACAGAGCTGATTATTCTCCTGGTACCCATGCTGTTACCTTTCTACCTGAATAACATACTTTGTCTGGGGTGTATAAAAGCACATTCAGACAGAGAGAGTGTTGACGGCCTCAGCGACACATTTCCTACAGTTTTATCATTTTGCCCAGGGCTGGAGCTAACCCAGAAACACTTCAGCTCTTAGTGAACCAGGTCAATGTCAGAACAGCAATTAGCCAAAGATTAACCAACTCTGATCCACCTGATAAGGGGGAGAATTTGCCAGCAACGGTGGAGGTAAGGCACAATGAACGAACAGGGAGGTGTGGTGAGTTATTCCCTCCCCAGTACATAAAGGTCATTGTAATGCAGTCAGGGCTGGTCCCTGTCTTTTCGGGGCCTTAGGCAGAATTAGATTTGTGACCAGTTCATGTCTTCTCATGTGGGCGTACACATGGGGTTTTCGTAAACACCTCTGTAATTGGCTGAGGGTGTCTTCACGCTGGTGACCTGAAGGCACAGCAAGCCAATCAGCAGGAGGAGAGGCCAAAGCAGATTAGATGTCAAACTGGGAAGGCTGTGGCGTGAGTACAGCAGTGTGTGTGTGTGTGTATGTGTGTGTTTTACACTCCACACAACAGCTGGGAGTCCAACAGGTCCAGGTTTTGTTTGAATAAGCACGAGGGAAAGACACATGTAAGGTTACATCAATAAATGGAGCAAATAAATCTGTTGACCACATCTAATATGGATATGATGCCGGTTGATTGATTGGATACTGTATTGTGGAACTGATCAATATATTGGCTGTCTGTGAGTAGACCTCACTAAATGGGCCTACACTCATCTCCTTGGCTGTGCTTGCTAAAGTCAACAGTGGACAGGAAGTAAATCTGGACTCATGCTGTTTCCTAGCAACACAATTCATGTGAACTAAGTCTCAGCAGGCAGTGTCCCAGAATGGTCTAAATGTAGTTAAAATCTTCATCATACTGGGGAAAAAACTTAATACCTCTAATCTTTTGGCAAAAATAGCAAGATACTGACAGATATTGATGATGAGCAATATCAGTCACTTTTTAATGTTTTGTATGGTGACACTGAGGACACTGTGCAGTTTTTTGGTTTAGTCCTCATGCTGTAGCCTTTTGGTTGACTATCAAAAGATGGTTAGCTTCTGCAATCTATTATATAATATGAGCATGTGTCCACAAACAGTGATAGTTGGTGTTCTTAAGACGTGGTTGTCACATTGTATCACTGTATCAAAACTGTTGTACTACTGCCAAAAACAAACCAAACAAACAAAACAAAACAAAAAAAGTCTGATGAGGAAAGAAAGTCTGACACTTGTGGGTTTTTGTTTGTCTGTCAGGAACTATCTTCTAGGACTTTATCTTGGATGGCATAATTGCAAACAGGCATGAGAAGGTTAATGATTACTACAGAAAATAATGTATAGTAAGGCGTGGTCTAGAAAAATGATGTAAGTTTATTTTATGTATGTTTGAACCTGCTCTGGAACCCCTGGTATCTTTTAAGGTCACCTGAAAACCTCTCAAGAACCCCCTTAAGGAGCCCTGAAATCTCTTTATTGACCCACGAAACCTCCTCAAGAATCACTGGAATGCCTCAAGATTCACATGGGTTCCTGTCAAAAACACCCATAATCCTCTTAAGTGCACCTGGAATACTCTCATGAACCCTAGAACCCTGAACCCCCTGAAAACCCCCGAAAGTACTCCTTCAAGACCCACTCCTTAAGGAGCTCCCCAAGAATACCCTGTTACCCATGTGACCCTCACAAGGAATCCAGGGACCACCTCAAGAACCCCTAAAATCCTATTTTGTGCACCTGGAATCCTCTCATGATCCCCTAGAACATTTTTAAGTTGCCCTGAGACCCTCAAAAGAACCTCTACAACCCATTAAAGACACCTTAGGCAGAATGACAGTATGCAGGAGATTAGAAAGGAAGATCTTTTCAGTAGGTGAAAGGCTATGGCAACACAAGCTGACAGTGAATCCTTTACTAAACACAATTAGGGTTTTAAGTACATCAAGACCAAACCAGCTGGGTCTTGGTTAAAGTTCAGAGAGACACAGATAAGGCTGATTAAAGGCATGGAAATCCCTGAACCTGTCACAAGAGGAAATTCAGCTCAATCTTGTGCTGCCACCTGCTGGAAGTAGACATCCTCTATATCTCGATGGAAACTTTAGAACTCTTCACTTTGAACCCCAGAAATGTCTTTAAAGATGATTTTTTTGATGCCAAGAGATCATTTTTATTTTCACTCTGTTGCATTTCCTGTTGTTGAACACTTCAAGAAATCTTTAGTGCTGCTAACAACTAATTGCTCCCTTCTTACATGATATGGCTAAAAGTAGGACAGCCCAGTCCACAAGTGTATACAGAATGTGCTATATACTTACATTATACTTAAACTATATAGTATCGTCTTTGCATCTTGCGTCTTTCCAAAATAACTTACTGTTCTACATGTTTTTGCAAAAATGTAACTTGTTTCTGGAACTATTTCACCACCATTCACAAATTAGTTCTATTTTTTTCCAGCTGTGAACGAGTCCTTTGTGCATTGTCAGAGATGACACCAACAGCACACTCAGTCGGTTTTTAGTATGCGTACTGACAGTTTTGAGTATACTTCATTGAGCCCATTTTCCAGTGTGAACACAGTACATGCTTTAAACCTGCTTCGAATTAGTATGCAGCTTGGAATTGGGACACAGCCGTTATTTGGACCATTAGTTCCAACTAGTGCAGTACCCGTTCAAAATGTGCCTGTTTGGAACGGGCCGATTGCCTGGCCTCTGGCATTGCTGCTTGCAGCTTTCTCGAGAACCGCTCATCCAAACGACTTCACACTCGACAATGCACTTCCTTGGGTCCTCAGCAACACACCCGCCAAGATTGAAGTCGATCGGTTGAACGGTTGTCGAGACAAAGGACAGACAGAGACTCCTTTTAGTTAGATAAAGGGAAATCTTAATGCTACAGCATTTAATAATATTTTGACAATAGTATTCTTGAAACTTTGTGTTGTCAACCCAAATTGTTTGCCCAGTTTGGTGTGGAAGAACTTGACTGGCCTGCACAGAGCCCTGACCTGAACCCCGTCCAACACCTTTGAGATGAACTGGAACGCCGACTGTGAGCCAGGCCTATCACCTAACATCGGTGTTGGACCTCACTAATGCTGTTGTGGCTGAACGAGAGCAAATTCCTGCAGCCAGGTTCCAACATCTGGTGGAAAGCTTGAAACCAGAAGAGTGGAGGCTGTTGTAGCAGCACATTAGCGCCCAGGGGTCTAGAATAACATGTTCAACAATAACATATGGGTGTAATGTTCAGGTATCTGCATACTTGGCCACATTATGTATATTTTTCAAACATTTAGCCAAGATCATCCATGTTTTTTCCCATCACAATTTTATTATGTGACTTTGTACAATAAAACAAGACATTACAAAATACAGATCCAGTACACCAACAGTGCTAAATGTGATGTAAAGAAAGCCAGCTTGGTACAGTTATTGAGTTGACCGCTGTTTGACTAAAGCATCTCAGCTCCAGCTTTCCCATCCACCAACATGTAACACAAGCTTTCCACATCCTGCCCAGGCAAAGATTTGACTCTGTTGGAAATGGTTTTTATACAGAATCTGCACAAGAAGTTCAAATGTAAAAACACTTCAAGAGCAGTTTCTTTACATTGTTACACTCAGCATGAGTGAAGTCAGGAATACATGTTTGCTTTCCAAGAGCAGGGCTGGAAAGTGTTGGCTATGATACCGGAAACAAAATGAACACAATTCCTATGCCAGGGCCAATACAAAAAAAAGAAGAAAAAAAATGAACAAAAAGTAAGAAAATGTTACACATGATTGAAGGTAAACACTGCAGCTCATGGTTATACAATGTACATTACAGGAGATGGAGGAGCATAACATCTTGGGAGGAAATTAAATGTGATGCCTAAATAAGTGAACCGAAAGATACATATATATGTGTATACATATATATCTATATAAAACAGTGCCTGAGGTGAGCTTCAGCCTGACTCTGTCTGCCAATGTGCAGGAAGTGAAAGGCTGACCTCTTTGTTTGTTTTTTGGCATTAAAAGGATGTAGCACAGAGCAGTGCAGCATCCAACATTCCCAAAGTAGAAGAAGAAAAGAGGAAAGAATGACTGAACTCTGAACTTTCGTCATGAAGGAAGAACACTAGTTGTGTTTGCTATGAATATACTTGTTTTTGTGAGCAGTGACCCAAAACGGGACCGTGCGCTGAATCAATACAGAGAAAATAACAGTTCTTTGAGGAGGAACATAAGGATGAGCGGAGAGCGATTGGTTAAATTCAGAGTCCAGACAATACTGCCCCCTGGCTTTCACTTGATTATTACACAGTAATATGGTCCAACAGCGGATGTAGTTGATTGACAGATGTTCTGACAATCAAGGCTGGCAGGTTGGCAAAAAATAATACACTGTAATATCAGGAAGGACCTCCAGAGTTATTAAAATATCTTCTTCTTTTTGTTCTTTTCCAAGGTCCTGTAAAAACAAGAGGACAGAAGAGCAGTCAAAAAATGATTTTTACAGAATCTCCTCAACAGCTTAAAAGTTTGCTCTTTCAATTTGCATGAGAGATGAAGATCGACACATAAATGTATTACAGTGATCTTAGAGGGCCGAACAAGACGTGCATGTCATTCCTCTCTGTGTATTTAACCTTGTGTTGCTGCAGCCTTCACATTCATTTGACAGCAAGCAGTTCAGACTTGTGGTGATTTGAAACTGATGTTACTTCAACCTTGTCAGATTGCCATCGTGACTTTTACGTAAAAGTGACTCGGGTGCTTATTCAGACCACCATGTGAAATGACCATCATATTCACGCACATTCACCACTATATTTCTGTATGATAAAGTTGTTTGACTTTTCCTGTCTGAGAGATGTAATAACCATTGGTACTTATTTATCTTCAAAGCCCTTGTTGGTAAATTGCCATCTTATACCTCATCCTTGTATGTTCAACCAACCTACCCTTTAAATAAAGTCAAAACAAAAAGTTCTTTCTTTTGAAAGAATTTCTTGCTCTGGAGCCTTCTGTAAAAATGCTTACGCAAAGGACCCAATGGGTGATCAGTAAACATTTAAAGTACGATCGGCATCAGTCCCGACAGTGTCATCATCAGAGCGTCTCCTACTATGGGTGCAGGCCAATCAAAGCTTGGGAAGAAATCTTGACCACAACCAATGTGCTGAGACATCAGAAGACATTATGACACAATCATTATGGATCGCCATGATAGAACAAATCTTACAAACTCAACAAACATCCTAGCCAAGTGTGGATTTGCATGTTTCACGTCATACCTGCATCCACACATTACAAAAGACGTACGCATAACCTGGTTACTTATGTTAACAGCTGGAATTTAGACTCATAACTGGGATACGAACAGTGTGCGCGCCCTCAACTCCAGTCATGTCATAGTCACTAAGTCAGTAGGCAAAGTAAGGATGTCACGAGCAAATCCACAGGATCGACAGCAGCACTTTGCAAACTTGAGAGTTTTGTCCATGCTGAGTGGAGGAGTGTTTGTCTAAATCCTGTCGAGACCTTCCTGCAACAGACGTACACTGACACAAGTTTTATACTGAAGGGAAAAATAGTCACAAAAAAAAAATAAATAAATAAATAAATATTGGATGATAAAATGTGGCCAGGACACGAGTGAAAGTCTAATACCTGAACCTCACAGAAATGACAGAAACTGTGTGACGTGGAGGCCTCACAGACACTCCCGCACAGACGATAACACGGAAAGAGTTAAAATCATACGGGGATATGAATAACCAGGTTCTGTTCCACATCATATCCTGATCATGATTAAAACCAGGGTAAGACATAACAGGACTAGTGTTCATGTAAAGGTACTAACTGATGATGCTGATGAAATGACACACAGCTGAATAAAGTTCCAGTTCAAATAATAAAATATTGGTTCATCTTATAAAAGTATTAGAATTGTTATAAAATATTCCAATGAAAAGAGTCCTCCCCTCGGGGCTGCCAGTGGACGTCAGTCTACAGTCGAAGTCTGTACACCCAATTACTCATCATCATGTGTGATGGCGTGTTTACCTGGAGGCGTCTAGTTTCTGCTGTTCCAGAATCCTCTGCTGGGCCTCCCAGCTCGCCTTCTCCTCCTCGTGTTGGCGACGTTTCTCTTCCAGTTCTCTGTGCTGGGCCTCCAGGTTCTTTTTCATTTGCTCGTGACGCCTCTGGAGCTGCAGGGACGCAGAGGTACAGTCAGGGGTTAACCAAGCATTTACAAAGGAACACAAAATAACGAACATACAAAAAAAAAACCATGAGTTTACCTCAGCCTCAGAGTCCCTGAGCTTCTGGAGCTTCTCTTTGACCTTCATTTCAAACACTTGCTCCATTTCTTGTTCCATCTTCTTCATCTTGGACACGTGGTCCCGTCGCTCCTCTTCCATCTGGGCTAGAGGACTCCTGGAGACACAAGCCAGTGTTCATACAGACAGCACACAGTGGCAGGTATGAGGGTGGTCACATGTCTGTGACATCCCAGGTGGACATTACTTGTCAGTGCACTTATAAAGCTCTTTCTGACGGCAGAGTGATGAGAAGGAGAAGAGGCAGGATGAGGGAAGGAGGAAGGCCCGGCTTGCTTTCCCTCCCTGGAAACCCTCTGTAAAAGATGGCTTCCAGCAAGGGTTGTAGCTGGGAGGGGACAGGGGCTTGTCAGGAGAACAGGCTAACGCAAGAGAAAAGACCCTAATTGACATCAAGCTGGACAGCTGAAAAAACACTTTCATATAGCAAATGTTAGCACGCTAAAAAAACTACAACTAATAAACTAAATAAACTATAATTTAGTGAACACAATAAAGATCATACTGTGTAAACATCAGTATGCCAACATTGTGGTTACATTAGCATACAAACATTGGCATTAAGTTCAAAGCCACTGCGCCTTGTTTCAAGAGGGTTATCCCCCACTGACAGCTCTGTATCAGATCAATGAAAGTTAAGCAAAATGTAGCTTTTTAAAACAATCATATTACATTTTTGTTATTTAACAAGTGAACTAGCTAAATTGTTTGTATCAGTGGATTTCATTTAGCTGTAATTGGGAGTAATGGAGGCTTTGCTGCTATTTTGCAAGCAGTTTGTTGAACAGCTCTGTGGTTCCTTTAGCCAAGTAGGAGATATCGTAGCTATCGAAATGACAACTAGGAGGCTGACGTGAACAGCTTTTACACTTCATAACTGCAGTTTATACAATATGGCATGAGAGTGGCATAAATGCTGGAAGCTTAATTGGCCAATGGTTATTTAGTATTTAGCCATTAGTTGCCCAGTAGCTGCACAGTGAATTCTTCAACAGTGGTTAATAAGAAATGCGTAATGAAACTGCAAAGCAAGCAGCCAAGCCGGATGATTGCCAAAAAGCTTTAGAGAATGACACTAACTGGATATATTACACAGAGGTCATGTAGAAGCCCAGGATCACTACATTTAACATCACATTTTTCAATGTCTCAATCAAACAAGTATATATGTACATTTAGAGCGGTGCAGGTGGAAAAAAAAAGAAAATCCTATGAGGCAGGGAAGATGAAAATGGACAGAGGTAGGAGTGTAAATGGATTCTCTGGAGAGGTTTTGAAGAAGTGAAGTTAACACTTACATGCCGTCAGCTGTCTCAGGTCTAAAAACAAAGAAACGCACAGACACTTAGCATGCTGCCATAAACCATGCATTAGCTCGTGAGAGTGTGCTGGTGATTACTGACAGCTGTAGCCAGTGGATTAGGAGTCAGATGGTGCCTCAGTTAGTACTGTCAGATTAGACACAATTGATACTGGTGGCCGGTTAGTGAGAGGTTAGCGCTGGCTTGTTTGGGCCAGGAATGGGTTTAAAGGTCTGCTTAAGTAAAAGCTGCCAACTGTAATCTGCAGGTCTGTTGCTGCAGACTTTGACCTTTGAACTGTAGTTTCCTTCATGGTTACACAGTGAATGAGCTGCTCAGAGGGTCCTGACAGAACCAGCAGCCAAATCAGCAACATTGTCCCATTAGTTCATCATCACTTATTTCAGCAACATGAGCACCACAGTTGTGTGCATACTGTACAGATTAACTTACTTGGTTAGCTGTCCCTTGTTCTTATTGTTGTCCACACCGTTGTAGGTGACTGCAGCAAGTTTCCTGCTACGGTAGTTTTCATAGTGGACATTGTTTGTCACATCCTTCAGGTCCTGCATGTGGGTCCTGGAAAACAAGTGTCGTAAAAGAGCTCATTTACTCTCACTATAAGTACCACTTAGCTGTTTGAGAACTAGTTTTTTTTAATATCAATACTTTTGCTTAAATATGCTTTAACAAACATGTAACATATACTTTGCTATATTTTCAGTAACATCCACTCCTGAGCAGAACTCCTCTGATCACTCCTTAACAACTGTATTGAAAATTGGACTAATTGTATGTCCATCAAACCTACAGAGGTGAAGGTAAGTTATCTGAACGTAAAACTGAAGGAATCCTTGTGAGGTGCTGGCTCGTATATCAAGGTTCAAGGTTCACAGAAAGACATCGTCTCATAGACTCAAATCTGATGTAGTCTTCAGTATTTTCCCATTGACTTCAATAAAGTTTAAAATACAGACACCAGAGATTCATTTTCCACAGGGTCATGTGAGGCATTAGGCACTGATACTAAACCCTGCATGATGGTCCTGTACTGAAGAGGAGATGGTGTGTTTTTACTCACCTGATGAGCATGTTCCGGAGGATTGTAAAATCACAGTGCTCTCCGTTTTCCACTGTAAGAAGACACAAACAGAGCAGTTTAGATACGATAACATGGAGTGAGTATAACATTGCAACACTATGTTAATGTGTTGCAATGTTATACTCACTCCACTGATCCCTGTGGGGATTATGAATACAACAAAGAAAAACAGACAATATAGCAAATGATATTTCACAATGCAGCAGACAATTTCATCATATCAACATATTAAAAGAAAAACTACAATTTTTAACAAGCTGGTTTTTATATTTGAAGCTCTGTCCATTGGTTTTATTGGTTTTAATAACATTGTTCTCACCAAAGTGATTGCTGAGATCTCATTGTTAAAAATAGGTCCAATGGAGCAACAAACACAAACAGTCAGATGATCAGACAAACCAACAGTTCAGCCAGATTATCTAGACCACTTTATTTGGAGGCAAAACCTAAAATGAAAGTGCCTGTGTGATCCCTCATTGAACAGGAAAACTGTGTGTGCTCACAGCTACGGTGAGTACGGCCCTTTTCTCTTCCAGATAACTTTGACTGACTCGGAGGTTTGTTTACAACCTGTCAGACTGGTCGTATTTCTTCCCTTATTGAATTTCTTTTTTGTGACGTTGCAACATTCCAAGACCTCAGCCACGACTTTGGTGAGAACAATGTTAACATAACCAATAGAACCGATGGAGCCAGAGCTACAAAAATAAAACCAAAATTGTAATAAGCTATAGCATTCCTTTAAGTGATTTATAGCATTAAGTGTTAGCAACATAGTAGAAGATTGTATGACAAACTATCAAAATATGGCAATATACCAAAAAGTCAAATATATGCGGCATGAAATAGAAGAAAATTCTTAAAATATCAAGATAATGGCAACCCACCTAATCAGTGATAATATGAGAATATGAAGAAAACAATGATGAAAATTAACAGCATGCATGATGTGGCTACTGCGTTCCATTTCCTCATTTCCTGATCTATAGTCAGAAGTCATATGTTGTTGTATTGTTGTGAAATTAGGTGTTTTATCCTTGCATGCATACCATTTAAGTATGGAGCTCCAAAAACAACAAAAGGCAGTAAAAGGTCAATCAGACAAGTCAGAAATATCACTGAATACATCAATAAATAATAAGGTAATAAGTCAGTTAATTAAAATTAACTATGCAAAGCAATATAACATTGTTTAAAAACCTGATTAGTTGCAACATCATTTAATATCCTCACTATGTTTAAATTTTCCTTACGTTTAAGGATTTCATTTATCTGACTAACAGGATTATTCATCGATGTATTCAGTTATATGTTTTCTCACTTGTATCCTTTTACTGGCTTTTGTTGGTTTTTGGGCTCCACAGATAATTTGTCTCAAGACTTGATCAGGCTTTTCAAGGCCCTGCAGACACCCTGCAGCAGCACTAATGTGGATGGCTGCAGTACCAGAAGCCATCAGCAAGTGGCATCATGTGCTGCTGTTTGCATCCCTCCTGCAGTAAAGCTCACCACAGGCCTCTGAGGTTTCTCTGGACTGCTGTGGTACAGTGACTTGCATAGCTTCTCAGGGACCTTGCTCTCGCTCTCACCCGCCCTCTCTCCATATTTATGCTGACACGGAGCCAAAAACATTTGTGGTATTCCAAAACTCACTCCCCATGGGCGGCAAACACTGGTGGCAATCAAGTTTCATAGTAGCACTCCTATAAGTCATCCACTAGGCTGTACTGTACTCAGCTCTTAAGCTGTTGTTCAACAGAATCCATATGATCTTCACTGCCTCTAATTCTTTAGCTACAGTAAATACCTCTGAGCTCAGTCGAGTCTCATCACTTTAAGCTGAATATGTTGTCATCTTTCATACATCTCACCACAATGTGACAGCAACTTCCTGTATCAGGTCAAATAGGACTCTCATATCCTGTGCTGAAGAGAAAAAAAGTCTAGTTTCCCACTGGTGGCTCACGTACGTCACCGTTTTTTTAAATTTTTTTTATCACATCATCAGATTGCTTGCTTGTGTTTTTTTCATAGAGGTTTAAACGGTTACTGTTCTTTGCTCATAACAAGAAGTTTAACTGGCAGTAGAGGAAACAGCCAGTTGTCTGTAAACCAGTTCATACAAAATATGACTGAAGATCACATGAACTGCTGTTATGTTTATTATCAGTTATTTTATCAAGTAATTTATGAGTTAAACTGATTAGATACACATTTATTAAAAAGTACCCTGTGGAGTAATCACAGTTCTGTATTCAGTGTTTTACACCAAAACATATAGTGTGTATCCTTGAGATACATGTTCAATGCATCCATTAAATCCTCATGTTTCTACGTTATCTATCAAATATTATAGCTATCAACCCAGGACTGCTACAGATCGAGCGGTCTGCCTACACAGGGCCGGTGGTGAGCCACCACCCCACTGATCTCTTGCTAGAAGGGAACTCTCCTATGTTTCCTGGACGACATGCCACTTTTAAAGTATGTGTTTCTGATTTTTATTAAATGATGCAATTCTTCTCATCAGAATGTGAAATCATGGAGTTTGATGAAACAATTAGCTTGCAAGTAACTCCAGCTAGGTTTAATTTACTACTCCACACAGCAATTTCATATCCACATGTCAGACTAGTGCTTTGAGACTGAATAACTTCCACATTCACACATTCACCTGTCGGAGGGAGCAACTGCAGACCATGATTTACCCACTCATCTCTGCTTTCACTGTCAGTATAACCACAGTAAACGCTTGAGAATTCAACACGCAAATCTGCCACTGGTTCGGTCTTTAGACATGTCTGATTTTTGAGGTTGTATCGGGGAATTTACCGGTTTGTTTTCTTCTTTGTGTTTTTATGGCTTGCATGGACTACACATTTCAGCCTTTTAATAAAATCAGTATAATTATCAAGAAGAAATGTACAATGCATTAATGAAGATTTAGCAAATGGCAGTTTGTTTGTACAACGTTTGGCAGAAAGAAGTGGCAAATAAATCCATCATTTTGACTTGACTTTGATTATACTTTCCACAAACTAACACAAATGTGCCGATAAGTCTTGATCAATTTTTTGTAATAATTTGGTCCAGTGGCCGATGCAATCTCTTTCTGGTCTACTGTCACAGTGTGCGCTGTGGTTACTCAGTACCACAGTGTGTGTGTGTGTGTGTGTGTGTGTGTGTGTGTGTGTATGCTTAATGGTGGGATGACAGCAAAACAAGAGCACATGGACTGTGTACCTGCTTTGCAAACCATCTACACATGATGTCTGCTCAATAATCCAATAAAACTGTGGAAATATTGGTGTGTTAGCATGTGTGTGTGTGAGAGAGAGAGAGAGAGACTCCACTTAGTTGATCAATTTACAGGCTGGGACCAGTTGACCTTTGACCTCTCACCTTCAGCCACACCCCAGGGGTACTGCCTTCCGCGCACTCGCTTTCCATTGACCTCGATAATGGTGTTGCTACCGACTACAGCCAAGGGTAAGCGATCCTGCAGAGTGGAGGGAGGGGACACAACTGTTGCATAGCTCACGCACAAAGGCTAAAAATACACTGTAGGCTGTGGCTAGGCCCTAACATACACAGAGACATAGTATGAATGACATAAACCAAGACACTGCATTAAAAATTGTTCAGTGCAACTAATAACCACAGAGACAGTTTTATCTGACAGGTTTCATGGAGGGTAACTTTAGGAGAACATACCTTGATTTTCCTGACCATCTTCATCTCCTCCTCATCATCTGTGTCTGGGAACTCGTAGATTTTGATTTTGTGCTCCTGGATTTCTTTCATGATCTGCACACAGCAGAGAGGAAACAGGGAGAGGCAGGGTGAAATGGAAAAACGGCATGAGAGGTGATGTAGCAGAGTTAGCTGTATGTGGGACAAACAGGTCCAGAAACATCAATAGTCACACTGGAGATAAGTCAATACACATCTGTTTATTCAGCAGACACACACTTGAACAGTACCCTGACATGTACACAGAGAGTATCACTGTATTGATGCAGTATCTGTGCATCCATACACTGTGCTATACTTGCACTGGGGCCTGAAATACCACACTGTGAGAAAGTAAACAGCACAACAACACAAAAGAAGTCTTCAACATTCGTGGAAAATCTGACTTGAACTTTCCGTATTCTGTTTATGGGGCTTGTGATGTATAATCAAATAAATAATTGGACTTCTCAGGGAGTGGAAGTGGATGTCTACAGTGACAATCATGTTTGCTTTTACTAGGCCTGGGTATCATTTGAAATTTGTTGACACTGGTACCAATACAATATCGGAGTTTCACGAGAAAGATAGAAAGATAGAAAGATAGTTTGTCCACAATAAAAAAGGTTTTGTTAAAGACCTATCTAATACAGTACTAGTGCAAAATACACAAATGTTACAAGAAGCTGATGCTAGCCAAATAGAAACATATATATGTTCAGTCAGAAGTGACACACACACACACACACACACACACACACACACACACACACACACACACACACCTGTTTCTTGAACTGTTGACACTCCTCAGGAGTCATTGTGTCGGCTTTGGCGATGAGGGGGATGATGTTTACTTTTTCATGTAACCGTTTCATGAATTCAATATCAAGGGGCTTCAGTCTGGGGAAGAAGCAAAGAGAGGAGACAGTTTGAATGTTAAAGGAGTGTCAGTGTATGGCTCTGATGTAGTAGAGCTGCAGGGCTGGGTGAAGCAGCGAGCTGCTGTCATACACAAGGCTGAAAGTCATGCTTCATGGCTTGGCTGACCTCAAACTGAACATCTGGATGGACCCGACAGCACTGTAAATCTGTCTGTTTGGAATCCTCTTTGAAATGTCATTATAATGTTTTATTATTATATGTGTATTTGTCTGTGTCACTGCCCGGGCATCTACAGCACATAAGGCTCTATCCAGACAAAGTACAAAGTACTGAAGTCTCCAAATTAGTCACAGTGTTTGACTGAAAACGTTTTTTAGGGCTGATACCAAGAGTTTTTGAATTAAAGCTGTTGGAATACAGGGGTTTCTATTTTTCTGGTCACTCAGTCTAAGCATGGTGTGCTTTTAATGAAGAAGATACAGATTTCAGCCCACAGGCCTCCATCACAAATCGGAGCAGTAGGGACAATTACACTGCAGCACTCAACAGGTAGACCACTGAGTGCAGACGACCGTTTCCAAGAAATTCCAAGACTATCCTCTTTCACTGCCACTGCAGCAGTAATAACCTAGGGTCAGCTCTATAAAGTTGGTCATATGTTCTCATGTAACTAATCTGACATAAAACTGGTCATGGGGATCAAATGATTCTGTAAAAATGTGACCACATTATCCTGCAAATATTGAAGAATTCGAGTAAATGTCATTTTAAGATGAATTATCCACAGCTCCGTCTTTAAAATCAAAGTTAAATGTAATGTGAGAAATCCCAGGAATTCCAGGAAGCGTTTTAAAATCACAGGAAATCCTTCAACCTAAGTGACAAGTGAAAACAGCTCCCCTGTAATTGTTCAGTGTACATGAGGTGAGTGATGACACTCCACTTTTGCACACTTCTCCCCACAGCTGTGTGGCTACATTTCTTCAGATGGAGGACTGGGTATACCATACAGACCCGGAAATATTTATGGTTACTGTTTCATTTGCACTTGCATTTGTCCAGCTTCATCCAACACTGGATACATTTGTTTAAATACAAGTGACAAATGTGCATTTTATGACCCATACATTTTCAACAGGATCTAAATGCAACATTCATTTGTGGATTGGAGGACATGAAAAGAGTCTCACTACGCCACACACAAATGTAACCCAATCCACACGCATCAGGTGATCTGTGCACACAGATTCGACAATCTATAAATAAATGCAAACAAATTTCATAAATATTTTTAGACATTTATATGCACCATAAGCATTTCAAAAGCAAATGCTACTAGAGTAATGAACTAAATGCAATGAACAAAATGTGATTACATAACAATGCACCTTATCCCTATGCATAAAAATGCCAAATGTCAAAAAATTAATTTATTAAAAGTTTTAAAATGTCCCAAGACCAGATTAACAAATACAGCCAGTAATAACTCCCTGTAGTCTGTGCTGTGAATTTTGCACTTGTTAAAAGGCCCTGACGCACTTACAAACACACACACAGCTCCAGGGCAGGTGTCGAAAATGAATGGGTCCATATGGTGCTTTTCATTTGCCAGGAGAGCCATCAAGGCTGCGGTCAGTAACCCACACTGGGTCACTGTGGGCCAACAGGCTCAACAGCAAAAACCACCTTTTGTTGGAGGCAGCACAGTGTGGCCTAGTGTGAGAAAACAGCCAGGCCAACTGTGTGTGTGTGTGTGTTTGTGTGTGAGTGTATGTTTGGCAGTGGCCAGAGCCAAGACACAGATGGGAGGAATGGGGTCTCCAGGTCAGTGAGCTCAGGACAGATTACACCAATGTTATTCCTGCTTGGTAGCCTGGTAGGAGGCCACAGGCAGAGCCGGCCAGCTTTGGACTACTTAACTGCTGGCCACAGAATGAGGCAGCAGAGGAGCGGCACTGAAACACAACAGCTGAAATGCAGCTCTGTTGTTTATTTCTTCCAATGAATTCCCATCAGTCCACAATAAGGTGAGGGAAAAACCTCCTCAAAAACAGCCTCATACTGAAAGTCACTGGTCTCTTGCCTTTCTGACAGGTTCTTTTAGGTCAATTTCGGCAATTTCTCAACCTCCTTGGCTGTTAATCCACCTTTAAAAATTCCATGACTTTCTAGACATTCCATGATCAGTAGATCCCTGTAGTACCTACCCATGCCCAGACGGAGCGATGAAATACAGGCAGCACTGCACTCTGTTGTCCGGCATCAGCCGTCTGTTGACCCGGGACTCTGCGTTGAGGTAATCCTCAAACTTACTGTCGATGTAATCGGTGACCGGCTGCCAGCTGAGGACCACACATGATTCACATCAATATCAGGTACAGAGATATAATTATAGTGTATTATAGTAGCTTATATTGACCAATGATAGATGGCTGAGCTCACCAGTTACTGTTGTCAACTGCATCACCAAAGCCGGGGGTGTCAACGATGGTGAGCAGAAGCTGCACTCCTCCTTCCTTTACCAGAACCTTAGACTGTTCCACCTGCAATGGCCAAGAATGTCAGCACAAATCAGTCAAGAAATTTGAAAACAAGTGTGAGCCAGATGGTCAATTACTGTTTATTTACTGTCAATTCCCTCAACCTATTCATGCTTAAAACCCATTTATCTCCACACTCGATTGCTTGGCTGAGGTTCTGTGTGAGAGAATGAGGCAATCATGTTTGTACAACCAAAAAACCACCAAAAAGAAAGAAAACGTGTTGGCAGCCCGAAATGACAACATGACAAGTTTTCCCTCCGCACACGGCATGTTTACTTCTGCGGCCTGTGTTACTTCATACCAAATACCAGTTTATATTTTACTCTTTATTTCCAATTTAATTCCTGTTTGCAGAGACCAGTGACCAGACACAAACATGCATGGCTGTGCTTTCAATTATTATCTGACAGAAACCAACAGTCAAACATAACCAAACGACTGTAAAGTTTCTGGCGAGTAACAATTTCGTTGGGAGCTAACATGATTTCCAACTGTGCCCCAACTCTTCCCAGTTACTGAAGTGCTGTTTGATTTGCAGGGACATGTGTTCACACAGCGTTATTAAAAATAACAAATTCAGAAGGACACTGACCATGGATCCGTCAGCAGCATTTTGGTGAAAGATTCCTCCTCCTTATGGGGCTGGCAGTTATGCAGTGATCACTGCCCATGTTTACTTAAGTTGGTGTGAAAGAAGACACCAGTTTCTGGGACATTTCTTGTTATGTATGTTTCATTATTTAAAAAAAAATATATATAAAATCCTAACTGTCTTTGACACTGAAGTTGCACATGCACACACACACATTAAAGTTACACAAAAGAATTTTGGCCCTGCTTTCAGCTGTTAAAGCGAGGCCAAACTTTGTCTGTGTCCATGTACGACTTGAGTGAAGTTGCAGTGTTGGAAGTCTTTTCCAAGAATCAATGTTCAGTTTGAAGTAAAAACTACTCAAGACACATATTTTGAAGGGACTCAAGACACTAAATTGAAAGGACATGAAATAGCAAATACCGCTGTGAAGGAAGCATGGCCATTGACCTCAGCTGGCTTCTTCTTTACTAACTCAATGTACGTATACAAATACACAGGCTGCAGACCAGAACTAAAACAGCTCTGAAAATCAAAGCTGCCTCTGAACACATCAGAAAGGCCAGAAGGGCCAGGCTTTGATCAGCGTGGGGTCGGGGCAGAACTCGTGATCAGCAGATGAACTTTGATTTAATCACTAGATCTGAACCAGACCTTGCCTGCCATTCTCTCATATCAGAGACGCAGAGCTTTCACAGACTGAGTGAGCGATGGGAAACACTCAAGACAGTTCCACACAGCAGACAAATTAGCAGACAAAACATTGACATTACAACACGCCCTAAAAAACATATTCCATGTGTAACCTTTGATTTCACTCCAAGTGGGAACATACATTTTTGTTAAGATGATGACTTGAGATACAAATGATGAGTTCTGTGAAGTGTTTGTGTAGTAGAGTTGTAGAATACTTAAAGAAAGCAACTAGTTTCCCTGAGGGGAGGCCACATTTGAGTTTAACCTCAGCTCAACTGAGCCGATAGCTTACACTTAAGTAGCACCGCAGAATTCCCATGGTATGCTCACTGACGGGCTGGGCTGCACTCTCACTACACCACATGTCGGTTTCACAGTAAAACCAGGTTCTCACAACACAACAAACCTCTTCAAACAAGAACAAGCAAGTCGAAGAGCAAGTTGTACAGTAGGAGCTTGGTGCTGAATGTCTCTTTAAGAGCAGCCAGTAGGGTTGCAGGACTAAATTAATCATTTCTGTCCAGACTTTTTGTTTGGGTAGTGGACGATATGGACAAAGTCTAGAGCTGCCCCCTAAACATAAATGATTCTGATCATCAGTGGAGAAGCCTCAGAGTCAAATCTCATCATCATCTGCATCACTGCCCATTCAAATCTTACACTTTAGTACAGTACTGTCTGGACAAATTGTAAAAATTGAGCATCTGAGTGATGCAGAGAAAATGCACTAACTCCTGCACAGGTGTAACAAAAAATGAATGATGGCTCTGTTATAACAATACTAGTATCGTAGAACTGGGATACCTAATGAAATGTAGTTACTGTTATGTTATTAGTAAGACCTGTGCTTTTCCTGCTATGCCATGTCAAAATATCTGCTGTGAAAAAGACCTATTTAGCACAGATAGCACTGAACGTGACCTCTTCTTCCTCCACCTCCATCCTTTCTACACCTGGTAAGTACTGGTTGGCTGCAGGTTTGCTGTCCTTTAGCGGTTGTTCCAACTGTTGTCCTTCACAACATATCACACAAACCGTTGTAGCACAAGATTCCCCAGCAAAGCTTTTATAGCAGACCCTTACCCTTGTGAGCCCCACCTACCACTTACTAGCATCTGTCATGTACTGAAATCTATCACAGCCTGGCTGTCTTTAAACTGACCTCTGACCTCCACAGTTGCTACTGGGAGGCTGAACTGACCAGACAGACACTAACGAATGACTATCATACAGTGAGTGCAAGTTCAACTGACAAATGAACTTTTAAAGACTTTCTAAATGCCATTCAATATTAAATATCTTTTATATAGAGACTAGTGTGAAAATGAAAGCTACTCCAAGGTGGCTGGATCATACCGGGTCTGTGTGACTCTTTAGGAAAAGAAGATATCGTCAGAAGAATCCACAATATTTGAAATACCTTTATAACCACGTGACTGTGAGAATGAGAATGATGCTTGTGATAGTAGAAATGTCTATGCAGATCTGGACAGGCTGACATAGATAAGAACATGTTTCACTTATATAATAACCAAGTGGGTTAATCAGTGTATCTGAGATACACACTTTCAGCTAAACGTGTAGGACTGCTGAGTCCACACACTGAAGAATCCTGCAGTGTCTCTCTTTTTCTACTGCATAACAGGATGAGTCAAGCCACAGACATGTCTATTAACCAGACAGGCTGCCCACAGACAGTGAGCTCATGGGAACACCAGGCTACACCATGTTGCACAAGGACAGTAATGTAAGACGTCACTGTTACTCACGATATTGAACTGGATCACAAGACTGCAAGCTTATTTACTGGTAATATACTAGGAATGTACAGTATACTGCCAAAACAAACTACACATGATGAAGTCTGGGTGCACTTCTACACTTCCGTCCTGTGAATATTCGCTCCGTTTCTCATTCATTTCCGTTGCAGCCCACAAGACAGAATGTGTTTCCTGTTTCTATGTGATCTCCAGCCAGCAGCCTCACTGGTCAGAGTTAACCTCCACTTAACTTTGATCTGCCAGGTTTAACGGTCGACCAATAAAAACTGATGCACTGTGTCTGGAGATGCAAGCCTTTATTCTAACGTTGCGCCATCACCGTGTTTAGTAAAATATAACACTATCAGATTACAAACTGCACCAATTCTCTCACAGACACTTACAGTGTGTGAATGCTCTGCTCAACATCAGCCATGACGCTGCATCCTGTTTCAGGGCTAAACGCAGGGAAGTGTCATCTGTTCTTGTACAACGTATAGTTACATCAGCAATATTCAGTATGTAGTCACAGAAGTAAGAAAGGATTATACTTTCAATCACGTTACTAAATCAAAAAAAAGCTTTTTTTAACTTTTCAAATATGTTATAGTGTCATATACCTGTAATTTATATAGCTGGAACAATGAATCATGTGTGAGTGATTTTATTCAGTCACTAAAACAGAAACATCTTCAATCTTTATTCTGTGTGTCAAAAGATGTAGTTAAGTAAGCTAGAATACTTAAGGTGCACAGAAATTTTTGAAGTGAACTCTGAGTCACTTGCTAGACTTAAGAAAAATGTAACAATATTCATTTATAGATCACTTGAACTGGGTGTCATTTACCTACAAATAGCAGAAAAATACAAGCCTAAATGAGAATACGTGAAAAAATTGGTATCACATTACTATAGTACGATAGGATTGGGCAGTATTAATGATAATAATAATTCCTTTATCACATAATATGTCATTTTATACCTTCAAATCAATATCCATCACAATATAGTAAAATATTAATATAATAAGTAATATAATTTTTGGTATCAAGGTACTTCTTTACAACATTCAAATTTATATTGTGGCATGGTATTGTCACATTACCCAACCCTACTGTACCATGGGCAAAAACATTACACATCAACTATTACACTATTATTATTATTACCAGAATAACTGTTACTAGTGTGTACGCAACAGGTAAATCCCATGATCTACCCTCGATATTTCTAGTTGGAAATACACAGTTTTTACAATTTTAACTTCAACATGTTTGTACTTAGCACTCTGTATGTTCACCATGTTGTTCTCTTACAGAGTCACTGTTTAAAGAAGTGTGGAGGAAGTGCAGTCATTACTAATTAGTGAGGCTGAAACTACAATTAGTGGCAAAAAGCATTGATCTAGATGAAGTGACACTATCTTTCAAACACAGTGTTGGCAGAGAATAATAGATACCCTGTCCTTTATTTGAAACACCTGCTTCATCAGATTATGTTGTTATTTTAATCTCTAAAATTCCACTGAAGCAGGAGCAAGTGTCTGATATAAAAAGCAAGGCATGTCTGTGCATTGGCAGGACAAGACTGAGCTCAGCGCATAAGGCAGTTTGCTGGATAATCACCAAGTGCCTGTCCTTGTATGCTCTCCAGCCTCAATAAGCTTTATTAACCAAGAACAACAGAGACATTTGCCCTGGCCTGTCACCTCTGACAGTTAACACCCGCTCTGTCCGCCTGCCTGGTCATCTTCCTCTTCCTTTTTTTTAAATAATGAACTGGATTGTATTACACAAAGCATTCCTCTGGGGTTTCATCACATTCTTTGGTGTGCCTTGGAAAAAAAAGTGGCCGCAATTATTTGAAATGTAATTAGTTTGTGGTTCCTGGAGAGAGAATAAGAGGAGCTCTCTGATCTCTGTATTTATTGTCGTGGTCCTTGCAAGGATGAACAACAAGCAATACACGCACACATATGGTACATTTCATTTTAAGCATATATTTCAGCTCTCAATTTAGTCCTTTGGGACTGGAAACCTTGAGGAATCCTCAAACACTCAGTCTGGGACCCAACACAAGCACAAACACACTGTCTAAATCTCATTTAAACTTTTAATAAGAGCCGAGGAGGTGTCATGGACAGGTAAACAAATTGGAAGCAGCAGAGGGGTGAGGGCAGACAGAGCCCCTCAGTGTGTTGCCAGGGATTAGAGGAGATTTAGAGCAAAGTAGTAGATCACAAGGAACAGATGACGGGAAGATCCTTATCATGCAGCTGATCTACTGTACAATAGCCCAAACTGAACTCTTACTGTATAATTCCCTACTACAGGCAGCGGACAGGAGAGAGAAGCCTGTTGGAGCTCCTTAACACCAACAGTATCACCTTTCACTCTTCAAAAGGAAGCTCAAATAAAACTATGCAGCTGTGCGCTCTATTTGAGGAAACTGCCAACCCTGTAACGTCTGCACCGTCACTGCAAACGGCATCAAAGATTGCAGACTCAGGGCATAAACCACATGCCTCACACATTCAGTATCACTCCTGATAGCAATGTCATTCTTGGCATAGTCACACCTGCAGCTTCGATGTCCATTGTTTCTTGATTTAACGTGACAGTTATTCAACCTATAGTGAGCTCATGAAAGCGGTAACATTTGCTACTGTACACAGATGTGTGGTAAGGACAAATCGGATTTGTTTGGAATCAACAGCAGAACTGGGTAGTTAGTAGGACTGGGTATAGTTTGAAATTACCGAAACAATAGCTTTTTTCATTCATCTTGCATCGTAACGCTAAATCCCCTTTTTTGAGTTTGTAAATTAATGTACAGTCGCTTTATTATGCTATCTACTGACCCGGAACCCATTTTATAGTGTTATGTTCCTTTCAAATCTTAAGTATTCCTCCATAACATTAAATATTCATTGCTAAATGCACAACAATCAAAGTTAAAGTTCAGAAAAAGGTGTCCTTTGTTATTATTTATTAAGAATTTAACACTCTTGATCTGTTTCATCAGGACTGTGTGGGTCGGGTTTGATCAGATTTGAGTGACAGTCAGGACCAATTGTCATCATGTTTTGGTTCAAATATTGCTAAATCCCAACTGAGCCGTGCTGACTTCATACTAGTTAGAAGAGCTCAGACAAAACAAAAAACACAGAAAATCTCTCATCTGAAATGACCAAAACTGCTCAAACTTTGAAAATTGTGTGTTTGTGTACTAGGAGCCCATCACTTACAGGAGGTAGCTGATTGAGAAATTAGGTTTTAAAGGCCTTTAATCAATAGTTTTATATAAACAGTGAATCAAATGTCTACATGCAACGTGAAAGGAAAGAAGCTGTTTTCAGTAAAAAGTCTCTGATAAACCCACTACACACCACCTGCTCAGCACCAAACAGCAGACAAAGTGACTAGCTGGTGAACATAGTGGAACATTTAGCAGCTGAGGAGCTGAATATTTTTCTGAGGAGCTGGTGGAGACCAAAACAGAGCTAACAGGAGAGTGAATATTTATCAGGTGGTCACAAACACAACTTCAAATAGATGTTAATGTTGGTCTGTGTCATGATGAAGCTTTCAGTGACAAAAAACACAAACGTAAATGTCTAAATGAAATGTTTTCATTACTTGACAGTTTTTGCTACTTGTTTCTATGGACACATTTCGGTCATTACCAAAATGTATTGAGGTTCAGTACCACTACGCAGCCCCAATAGTTAGCATGAGCTATGACAGTACTGACTGCTAAGTAACAGAAGTGGAGCATAAGAAAAGAAACTTAATGACTACCACCTTAGACTACGACTCCACTACTGATATTCTGTGCTCATCAACAATTTCAGTAAGCTTTTACGGGCTCCACCAGTGTTAATTAATCAGCCATTTTATAGTCAAACACGAAAGACAAATGTACTTAACCGAGTTAAATACAGCCCTTCACTGCCTAAAGTAATAGTGAAGCAGCCTGGAAAAAAACCTGTTGTTCGATGGTTCAATTCACTGCCTGACATCTGACCTGGATAAACGTACTGGGTGACATAATTAGCACCATCGCGGCACACTGCTTTTGATGCTAGGTGTGGTCAGAGGTGCAACAGACTTGAAACTAGTTCATAACAAACTATAAGGGGTGAGTTAAACAATGCTTTTCAGCAAGGGAAAGAGAAGACAGTGTTGGGTCGCACCAATCAAGAGACAAGTTTAAACTGGGTACAAAGTTAATCTTTAAAACACTACATCATGGTTTTCAAGGATTCTTAACCAGTGTATGACAAATCTTTCAGAGGAGAGTCATACTGTTGTCATATAATTAAGAGGAAGCGTTCTGTCTTGGAATGGGGAGGGGCAGTGTACTGTATACTAAGGCGCGTGCCTCATTTTATCAGTCCATCATCACAGGATGTTTGTTTTCAGTTTTGTGCAATATGCACTTTAATGAGATGTTTCAGATCTACTATCACTGAAACACAGGAAAGACAGCCCCAGTCAGCAGACAGCTTAAATCCAAGATGTTAAATTAAGGCAGCTGTAGCTCTGAAGCCAACAATGCATCTTTGTATTAGCAACAGTCAAAGTCATTTCCAATATGTTTCTAAATATATGGGGTCAGTAAGGGCCTCTTTTCAAACATTAGATACCTATCAGAGTCACCCACCTGTGATATGATGGATATGTTGGGGTTCGTTTGATTATCAATACCATACCGATTGTCTACGGGGAACCCTAAACATGAAATTATTCTTGTAAAACAATTTTTGATTTCGATTTCATGCCTGAATAAGTATAAAGAACTATATGAATTTGGTTTCATGGACTTATGGAAAACACTGCCTGCATCATAGTATAGTTGCATTTATAGATGGTCAATGTGGGCGACTTTAATTAAAATTTCTCTATATATGTTTTTGAAAATGCCAATTGGTTAGACTTTTAAACTGTGAGCCTAATATCTACCTACCAACTTAATATCCTCTCTGAGTAAACACAGCCATATACTCTTATAGTTGTCATCCATAGGATTTCAGTCCTGGCTGAGTCAGCAACACCTATGGTGGTACTAGTGATGAGAGCAAGTGTGTTTTAAAAGTACAGTGCTGTTGGGAATGATACATGTATCATCCACTGGGGGCAACAAACATTCCTTGAGCAGCTACTCTGTCAGAAGTGCAACAGCAGAAGATGTAACTGATGTATCTATTTTCAGCAAAGTCAAACAAACCGAGGAACTGCTAGGTTGTTTTTGTTCGGTTTTACTCTCACTCTCTTTTTTTTTCTTATTTATGAGCTTATAGTACAGTCCCTACATGTCAATTGGCATGTCAGTGGTACTATGCATATTCTAGAGCAGTTTTCATGAAAAAGAAACGTTTTATGCAGTGACCACAAGTCCACAGTAAACGTCTGTATACTAATGGATAGAGGAGAGTGTCAGTGTTCCAGGAATATAAATCTTGTTGATGAGCATGAGTAATGTCAAAAAATGTCTAATACATACATATATATTTTCTCACCAGGGTTCCCATCATGCTTTGGGTTACGTAAACAGGAAGTATAATGTTGCCATGGAGATAAGTTAGCTGCAGCCTGACTCTTTTCCCCATTTTTTAGCTTACATTTCTGCACAATCTGGCAAAATTGCACCATGGATGTACAGACAACAATCACCTTTATAACATGAAAATCTTTAAAATTATACTTTTCTACCCATGTATAAACAGCTATGAGAGATGCCTGTTTTTCAAGAAAAACGAAGATAGCGCCCATTTTTTGGCAATATCTTCCCTGCTGTACATTTACACTCGAGCCTTGTGGAGCAGGAAAAAGTGAATATATTGTGTTTACAGAGATGTTCGTATCCAATCAAGCATAGCCACTGGCCATCTCAGCTAGACTAAACTCTCTGTCACAACTGGCACAGGCATGCCTTTGCATTAAGCTGTTTACATATGACACATGCACTTTAACTCCCTCACTCCAACTGTATGCACATGCTATATGCCAGCTTTCCCTTTTAGCACGACAGCATACTGTTTCAGATAAATCAATAAACAGTTAACTGATTAAAGAAAAACTAAACTAACTTTCTCTCATCCTTTCACCTCTTTCTTTCTGCTTTTCTCATTCACATGACGCAGTCTGTAGCACAACCTCATTCATTCACACAGTGTTAGAGGGAGCCCACACACATCCAGAAACCAACAGTATCAATCAATAAGGCGGCCTTCTTCACATCACATCACATCTATCTGCTGTTATTTACTCTGCACAAATTTCATGTCCTCTCTTGTACATCTCATCTGTGTTCCAGTCCACATAAAAGAGCTTCTGTGGGAGCCTCCCGAACATGGCCTTGCTGCAGCCGTGGGCCTTCTTTCTCAAGACACACACACAGGTAACCACCAGTCTGGTGGTTCTGGTCCAGCATAATAAGCAGTGATTACATAGAAAAAGCCTTATGTTGTTTAGGATTGCTGTTTGAGGATGTTTTATTCAGTCATTATTGATTAGTTTTTACTTGAACTGCATATACTGATTATTTCATCCTGCCACTTTTTTGATTTCAGGGCATTTTTATTTCTCTTTTTTCAGCAGTTTTATTTAAGAAGTTTAAGTTAAAGGTATAACAAGTAGGATTTGTCGGTTGCTGTTTGAAAACACAACATTCAAAGTTGGCCCCTCCTCCCCGGCTCAAAGCTCACACACTTCTGGTGGTCCCACGTTCTTACGATCTGGCACCTGGTCGCTGCGTTTTTTAATAGAGTCCCGCACCTCACACCCTGCATGCTGTTATTGGCTGGGGGCTATACACCACTGCCCAAAGGTTGACGCCCAGAAACGTCCCAAACACAGCAAAATAAGACAATACAGGCAGAGGGCAGGGTCTCTGCAGATACAGACACCGCCACACACTTCTAGTGGGTCATAAGTGATGATTGAGAGGGATTATTTTTGTTTGAGTCTGTACATTGTTTTATAGGAAAATCCTACTCGTTATACCTTTAAGTTTTTCCTTTTTCCAAAAGCTGTTTTATTGCCAGTCTTTCAGTGACCATTTTAATGCCTCTTTTAGTCACACAAACAGTCTGTCAGTTGAGACAAAGAGGACGGAGCCAGTTATGTGATTGTTGCTTTGCTCTGAATGAGCTGACAGCCGATCATAAGAAGCAGGATACTGAGACGACTTTTAAAAGTTCATCGGATTATTTCACAATTTCATGTTTAATTACACATTTTGTCCATATTTATTTCTAATACCTGTGTATTTATTTCTTTATTTCTTATTATTTCAAAATGTCACAATTATTTATCTATCCAATGTTGACCACTTTGGGTCCCCATAGCTTAAAATCACACATAATGTTTGAAAATGTGATTGGTCATGTTTCGCTTTGGGAACATTAGCTTTTTTTGTGTGACTATTTACATCCAAATATTCCTGGGCTGTAAATGGTTACTGTGCTAGGTTCCTGTCAAAGGATTAGCTCTAGGAATTCCATTTAGATGAAATCATCAAAAGTTTTGGGTCTTTAGTTTAAAGTCTCCAAGTCATAACGGCGTAAACAAAATCACAGAAATATCTCAGTCCTGTTTTGGGATAGATTTTGTGTACAATACTCAACAGGACCATAAATACATCTTTATTTACATTACCAAATCTAAAAAAACTTGAGTAAAACATAGTAAATTTTATTTTCTGAATGGGCAGTCATTTAAAAAGCAACTTAATGTGGGAAGTGTAGAACCTAACAACAATCTAATTACATTGCCTAATTTGAAATTATAACACATATTTGCCTTTGGCAAACATACTATCTCTTTGTTAAAGCAGATGAACCGGTTTCATTGTCTAACACAAACACATGGGTGGCAACAGCTAGGAGGAGCAGCCTCACAAAACAAGATCTCACACAGAAACTATTCAGTTGATGGCTGAGAGAAGGAAAAAGGTTAGGGCACACCTGTGTTATAGCAGCCTCGGGCTCTGACACTATAACTGTCCAGTGTCAGGGTGAAGGTAACCAATCGTGTTCTAATTAACAAACAAACTTTTGGCCCTTTATGGGATTAAAATTCAATTAGTGGCAACGGTAAATCCACAATGAACAAAGAAAAGTATCAGTTTGTCAATACTAGAAATTACTACAGTGTTGACACTTGAAGATAAGAAAGGTGTGGAGTATTACCTGTACAGTTTTTTTAATTCTATGCGAAGGACCCGGGTATTCAGGGGAGTACAGGTCTGTCAGAAAGAGTGAGTTGATCAGCGTCGACTTCCCCAGCCCAGATTCCCCTGAAAGACAAAGACAGAGCCAGAGTGAGTGGGTGGGAGTGAACCCCAGAGATGCATTTCACGCTATACTTGTTTTCTAATCCTCTTGTTCATGCCAGACTGAAGTACAACATGAAACAATCTCCAGATGTTTATCAACTCAGTTTCTAATGCAGCCTTTCACTGTTTGACATTCTTTACGTGTTTCAGATTCAAAACTTTTTTCTATACAGGAAATGGCTCCTTTAACCCCCTTTTTTTAAACAGGCAAGCGTTAACACGAGACGAAGGAGGAGACAGACAGGGTGGAAGTTCTGTCCTCCCAAATTCTTTTCCTGTCTGCATTTCAGGAATCTAATCAGAGAATCATGGGAAGGGAGGAGAGGGGAAGGAAGATTTTCAACCACCGCAGTCATCATGAATTTTCCCTCTAACAAAAGGAGTGAAAACAGAAATTAAAAGCAGATTCCTTTCCATTGTACTCGAAGAAATCTGAGGCACAAAAAGCCATCAGACAACTGACACTTTAATTCACTCTAAGAAATGTGTTTTTATAGAGTAATAGAGTGGCTTATTCTTCTCATGCAGGTCCATTCTTTAATTTTATTTTTATTATTTATTATTGTTTTCTCTCAACCTTATTTTCTTATTCCATGTCAGCTACAATGACATTTAACTCACCAGCTCCTTTTCAAAGATTCCTAAGACATGGACTCTGCTAAACACAGCTTATGATTATTACTTTAACCTGTCCTTTCAACTACAAAAGACAGCATGTAGTGCCTCAGTTAGGTAGGGCTGGGTATCAATTCTCAATACTTTGTTAGTATCAAAATCTGTCAAGAACTGAAAGTCAAATCAAGTCATCAAATGTCTGCCAGATTCGTAATGCTGTTTGCTTATTCTTTATTCATATAGTTCCTGATTTAAATCATAATTCTGCCAATTGTAAACTGTTTATTATTTAGTCAGGGTTCTTGTAAGGCTCCTTGTGTTTATACAATATTTAACTGGCTGCTTTTGTTAAATGAAGAATTAAAAAACACGTTATAAACAAAACATGTTTATTTTTTCTCAAAACAAGGTATCAGCAAAAATATTGCTTTGGTATTGGTATCAAATGCTTGTTGTATCACACCAGTATTGAATTTTCAGAAGATGTTCAGCCCTGCAGTTAGGATGTGCAGTTCGATTATTCCCACTTGCAAAAACAGAATGTTTTGTTTTTTCCCCCCGACACTGCGAAGTGCTGCTTTGATGAATTACCGCAGGGTGAACGTACGATGCGATCAATCAATCAATGTCACCTTCTGGGCTGAATTTAGCCAGATGCCGACACAGATCTCATCTCTGGATCAGTTTAGTTACTACATGATGGACTAAACAGTCGGCTCACTCCTTAAATACATGGCCTTTGATGTGTGATGTAGCATCACTGTTTGTTTCCCTTGAAGCTTAATGTAGCTATTTTTCAGAAAAGTGTAATAATTTCTTCTGATGTTAGTGGAGGCGCTCTTTATTTCAGGTGAGGCTGGGCCTCCACTATAAGGACCTCTGCTGCAGGAAGCCCTGCTAATGGTTACATGGCACGGTAGGAGGCATGAAGGGTATTTTATACTCAATTTAGGATTAATTAGATTTGTTTAGCCCCCCCCCAAAAAAAATATCAGTCATTCGCCGGTTCCAGCTTAAATTTAAGCTAAATTTAATATTTGGAGGTTGAGGACTCTAAGACATAGACAACCAGCAATTTCAAGACGTCAACTTAGACTCTGAGAAGTTGTGAAGGGAACAAAATTTAGTGCAATTTTTTTAGCTTTTGGAGCTGCAATAATCGCAAAAAACTCTGCAAGAACCTGGTGGGACTGACTGTGGTAATCCAATACCATCAGCAGTGTGCCTGTTAAGATTGGGGTGAGTGGAAGGCAACAAGGAGCTGCTGAACAAAAGCTTCAGTGTGAGAGAAGAGGCAGTCATACGCTGGGCTAGCACTGCAGCCAAGGAGCTGCTCCTGACTGTTAGAAGTGGGCATGGGCCACTGCTGCCAATAACTCAGCCGCTCAACGCTCAATGAATAGGGAGGAGGACTGCGAGATGAAGAAAACATCACACAAAAGGATCCTTCACTCAGCACACTCAGAGTCATAAATATTTTCCTAAGAGGGTAGAGCCACATTTATCTTGCAATCTGAACAGAAATGTTTCAGCGATTGTAGCTGGTCTGTGATGAAGCATGCAAGACTGCTGTAAACATTTCTTCAAGGCTAAAAGGGAATGGAGAAGTCTTATGCACTGAAGGCTGATGGGTACCAGGGGGAGGCTGTGGTTTTCTGCAAACTGTGGGTGAAATTCATGCGATAAAAATGTCAGCTTGAATTAGGGAAGCTAAGAGCTGACAAGAACAGCAGGACCAAATAGACGCAGTGAGATCCAGGTCCAAGTCTCGGCCCAGTGTGAGGAGAGAGAAGATGAGGAGCTCTGGTTACAAAAGAACCAAACGCATCAAACTTAAGAGTTATGATGGTGGTGGGTTGAGTGCAGATGCTGATCATGGTTGGTCAGAGCTGTGGCTGCTTGTTTGGATGGGCGGGGATCATGAATCTGCCACAAAACTGAACCACTATACATAAATGTGATCAGACAGCAACTGGCTTTGACTAGCTGAAAAACATTCACCACTGCTGCCGCTCCCTGAGTCATACTAACTCAATATATGAAGTTTGACTTTTTGCCCACAACTTACCAAAACTGGTTTTCATATTCAGCGATCTGACTGACTGAACTGCAAAAAGCCGTAATAAAAGCAAAAGGCAGCTAGTGGTTTCATTGCAGCAAACACAGTGAGCTAAGCTGCTCGAGCTACACATGTACACGGTACTCTCTCCATTTCAGCAACGGTGGCTACGGTGAATTTTGGTAGTCTTGGTATGACAAATTTTGAATTGTCTAAATTTGAATCACATAGAATTAAGTGATACATTAATTGGTCTTGGCCAGGATGTGATTTATGTTTAATTTTAGAGCTAAAACAGTATAATATTCAATTATAATTTTCTCATATTAAAAAATATGTCCGTGTGCTACAAATGAATAAAACTGTAGGTTTACTGCTGGTTAAGTTGTACCTTGTAACTTGAACTGATGGGCAGAAGCACGTACACTGTAATGTCCTCGGTTCGAGTCCAGCTGGGGACTAGTTTGCATGTCATCCCCCTCTTTTCCTCCCCTCTCTATTATATGCGATCAATTTATTTCATATTTTTAATATTTAATATTCAATAAATTAAAAAAAACCTTGTAGATAGATAATAAGTTATGCTATATAATTAGTTAAATTGTCCAAAACTATAATTTTCAGGAGGGCAAATGCCAAATTTTTCTCCAGTTTGGACAGATGTGTTGAATAGTTGGAGGGAGGGAGGAGGCACAGGCAGTGCGTCCACACAGCAGCCACCCCAGACTAAACTACAACAACCTACGTGTCAAGTCTCTTTACTTTAGTGCTTTTTCAGGTATTGAACACAATCACCGTAAGTGATGTGAAAACATTGTGATTTTCGCACACAGACAGAAAGTGCGTTTCCAAATTATAATTCAATAATAAAATCCTAATGAGCTGCAGAGCACCTCTCCATCATTGCTAACATTACTGTCAGCAAAGTGGCGATCGCACTGTTAGACAGCAGTTGAGGGAACCGTGCCAGAGTCTGCTCTGGTTCAGGAGTAGTTTAGCTGACCTCACTAGCATTCAGCACCAGAGCTGAGAATACATTGCGCTGCTCTACCCTCCCTTTCCATCAGCCTTCTTCTTATTTCCATTACAGCTGGGTTTTCCAGTTGGGTAATTTTGAGACAAGACTACCTTTGAAAAACTCTGTTGCCTGCCATGCTGTTATCCTGTTAAAAAAACAAGGCTGCTATTTGTCAAAGCATGACTTTAAGCATGAGGTTTGAATTGGAGGCTCCTCAGTCGATGATTCGAATCATTGACATTTAGGGGGCTAATTTTAAGATCAGATGTCATTACAATCAGGTTTTAGGAACTTTAAGATAGAAAATTAGAATATGAAATGCTTTTTTCTACAAATAGCGTGAGGACACAGCAAAGGAATGTTCAAATAGCCAGCAACTGTAGTGAAAGTGAATTAATTGGTTGAACTTTGTGATATGTCCAGTGTACTGCCGAGTGCTCACTTGACTGCTATATAGGTCTTTTGCATCACTCAGCACAAATACGTTGAAGCTTCTTCACGCATTTGAAAAAACGTTTTGTTAAATTGGGCTGAATGGATGATAAAATCCTCCAAGCCAGCTAACTGAACCGGAATATATAAAGAAGCCACTCACTGTCATTACAACCGGGCATCCTAACTGCAGCACCAGAGGAAGACCACTCTCAATGAGCCAGCCCGCCAAGCTGAGGCCCGCCGGCTCGCTGCTCGGCTCGCTCAGCAGCCAACACGCTTCCTTTAAAGGAAATTTCCAGCAGCTGTGTAAACCATGGGGGTTTATTCAAAGGCACTTCCCACTGCATACAAGAGGCTGGTGGAGGGGAAGCGGGAAAAGTTTGGCTTGTGAGAGGGAGCTCGCGTTAGGTTAATTCATTTGACAGGGCTTTGAAGACACTGGGCTAATAATGTGTAGGAGAAATGAAAAGTGGTCTGTTCGTTTGCGAAAGGGAAATTCTGCATTTTCAATGTTATCGTTTGAAAGCAGTCATCTTCCCTCCGCTACTCTGTGTTTATGAATGGGACTTTCCCTTCAAAAGGGGCAGGAGACAGTAAAAGTTTAACAAGTCTAGAGCATGACAAAAGAGTTACACATAGATCTGTTGGCAAAGCCATCAATTTCCTTCTGCCTGTGTCAGATTTCGTCTCCTTCTCCTAAAAAGCCCTCTTGTTTATGTGAGGGCATTCTTTCCAAAAGGGATACAACAGAACCCACTCAACTCTCTGTCAACCAGGACCAAACACAATGAGCTCCGGGTGCAGTGACCAACATCAAGGTCAGTTCTTGCCGATGTGCAAATCACTGACAAATATTGACTTTGACCAACAAATGGCTCTGGCCCACTTTCACTTGTCCGCTAACAATAGCTACCCCCCACCCCCCAACATCCACACCGACCCTAAAGTATACTTAAAGCCATATACATTTAAAAAAAATATATACAGAGTTTAATTCCAGTTGCATAAAAAAAACAAGTATTCTGCAACTATTTTATTATCTATGCAACTTTCTTTCTCTCACTTATTAATTTAGTCTCAAATAAGACACCTGATTTACACTACTCAAGGGTCTCTTAAACCGCCATCTTCTTCACAACTCTACTCTATTCTTAACAATAGAGAAATGCATTACCATTCACTAGAGATCTAATGATTTGCCAACCTCTTTCACAGTGGTAAATCGAGCTCTTAAATTATTTGGCACTTGACGACGCTTATTTAAAACATTGAAGGGAAACCCTGAGAGTGTTTTAGAAACTATTTTAAACTTAACCTGTGTTGAATCACCTGTTAAACCCTTATTCAGCGACACTTAGCTTTCTGATCGCTCCGGCTCAGTGAGCTTTCCCATGAAAATTGTTACCTAGTTGCACGTCTTGTAATTTTTTGCGTATCTGTGTATAATTTGTTCATTTTAGTGTGCACTCATTTACAGATTCCCTTGGCAGTCCCTTAACCTTGTAGTTGCAGACATAATTCCCTAACAAGCTCAATGACGGGTGGGCACTGGGTGTGTACTATTTGTGTATGTGGTATATGCCCATAATAAAAAAAAAATGTATTAATTCCTGGTGTGTTCATACTTTCCAGAGGGTATAAGCAGCCTGGTTTCCTTTCTATGTTAAAATGTCCCTTTTACTGCTGTACTGTCTAATAAAGTAAGCACTGAAATACAGTGAAAACGTATATAGTAACATACTGTAAATTCTCTTACTGTCTCTGCCTGAAATATGCGTATAGAAATTCCATCATATCCCATAAATTCCATAACCGGTGGGTCCCCAGTGGGTAAATGTGTTTTATAACACTCCCATCAACCCCTAAAAAATTGAGGAAAAGCACACACTATCTGATGCTTCATCTACTCCAGCATGACAAGCACTTGACTTTGCCAATTACCCTGCAATTCTAATTACATGCTGCACGCAAAATTGCCATATAACAGCCTCTCTCCTGAGAGTGCACAGCAGGGGGAAACTCCAGGGCGTGACTTCATGAACGAAGCCAGAAGGGAGGAGGGTAATCTGATTGCCATGGAGACGGGCTCTTTAGGCCTGGAGGCAGATAGGCACTGAAAGCCATGAACCCAGGGGACAGGATGTGACATCACGCAGGCATTCAAAGCAGCTTCCTGCTCAGGTACCTCTGGACAACGTGTAGCAGAGAAAGGAAGGGTTGTATGGGTGCGCCTCCCTTCAAATCAGCTGCTCGGGCAGCAACTTTGGCTGCATGAATGGAATGACAGGAAACCTCCTCCCACCACACAATCCACGAGACACAAGCCACACACACAAGCGCAAACACACACATGCAGCACATGCAGTGGGCTGCCTGCACTGCTGAATGGCAAACATTTGTTTTAAATATGGTTTCCTGGAGTCTTGTTTTACATGTAACTTATCCTTCTCAACTAAAACCATCTCTAATGTTTTTGGGCAGCCAGCTGCTAGTGCTTTCAACCATGACGTTTCTGTGAAACTCAATACTGCTCAACACATGAACATGTACAGTAGGAGTTACAAGTTCTAACACAGACACAGATTTACTGTATGTAGGTGTATTAACATCTTTTAAAGCTTGTCTTTTAAAAGATGTTGTCTTTTAGAAGCATTTTTTGTTATATTTGTTGAAATTCTCTTTACATCCTGACAGCAATCAATAATTCAAGTGCTCTGACAAAAAAAGGAAAAAAAAATCCGGTGTCTGTGGCTGTCGCAGGACTGTAATAAGCCCATTAAATCATTTCATTCGGACCCAATGAAATGATTGGACGGGCTACCTGCATGTCTAACTACACATCTGACTACCTGTGCGCATTCTGACCCTGCACTCACTGCGCATGCCCGTCGTCTTCCACACAGCTAGGCGGCTAAAGCTAGCGAACTAGTCGCACAAGAATGGCAGAGAAAGAAGAGAAAGACAGAAGTAGAAAAGGCTGCGACCAAAACAAGGTTGGATAAAGCGAGAGGTCAAACAGGAGTCAACATCGGTATGGATTTTCGATGATGGCGAGAAGAACTGAGGGAGTTGAAGGGCCTGTGAGTGACGCTGTGAGTACTAACAACAGCCATGTTGGTTGTTTACGTTCATTATGATGATGTTCTGTGTTTTCAAACATGTGAATGAGACATGAGGAAGTTGGACACAGTGACGACAACGATGGGCTGCACTCCTCTCCCCAACGCTCTCTCGTGGACTCGTCCTCCAGCAGTAGTCAGGCGGTGCGCGTTCGTGTGTTTTGAGGGGAGTGACTTTGGGGGGAGACCTGNGGGGGGGGGTGTCGTATACTTCCAAAACCTAACTTACTCTTGCTGGTTTCTTCAACATTCTTCAGCTTTAAGACCGTCGCACTTGAATAAGCAAATATTCATCCTCAGATGAATACGTGATTGTGTCACGGACTGAGGAGAAACAAGGATGTAGAAAGGTGCTAAAAGAGAATTACTCACCCACAACCATGAGCGTGAACTCAAAACCTCTCTTCACAGACTTTCTGTATACTTGATTGGGGAGGTTTGCAAAGCCCACATAGCCCTCCAGGTTCTTCTGTTGCTGTGGACCAAAAATAAACAGAGCTGATATTTTTCTCCAATAGCCACAAGATTAGCACAGATTGTGGCAAATTGGACCATTTGTTACCCCAGATTTCAGATAGCATTTTTTAAGACCACTTAATTAATACTTTGGTGCCACAAAAACAAATAAAATACACTGTGCCTGCATAAACAGCTGATTTTGGATTGAGCATATTTAAATAAAGACAGAACTAGTTATTATCTGTCAGGGGTGTAACAAAACATTCAAACATTTTGTGAAACAAAAATATAACATTTGACAAAAAAAATCTTAACTCAAGGTCCAATTACTAGGTCTTAGTGGATGGAGTTTGCCCTGTTTGTTCAGTTGCTGAGTGACAGTTCCATTAAGGAAGTTGAGATGTGGTTGAAAGCTTCTGGAAAAGCTAGCAAGTGGTCCTTTGAGTTAAGATTTTTTTTGTCAAACTACTGTTTCTAAGGTCAA